>JAUZSU010068367.1:0-20697 GCA_034780255.1 Parotocinclus maculicauda | reverse complement strand
ACATACAATATGATATATTCAAACTTTAAGAGTTATTGAACACCTTAAAATGCATTCAAACACTAAGAGTTATTGGACACTGTAATCGATATTCAAACACTTTAATAGTTTTTGAACACTATGAGAGATATTCGAACACTGTGAGAGGTATCCAAACACTGTGATAGATATTCAAACATGGTAAGAGTTATTGAACACTGTAAGAGATATTCAAACACCGTGAGACTTATTAAACACTGTAAGAGATATTCAAACACCGTGAGACTTATTGAACACTGTAAGAGATATTCAAACACCGTGAGACTTATTGAACACTGTGAGAGATATTCAAACACTGTAAGACTTATTGCACACTGCAAAAGATATTTAAACACTAAGAGTTGTGGAACAATGTAATAGATATTTAAACACTAAAAGTTATTGAACACTGTGAAAGATATTTAAACATTATGAGTGATATTCACATACTGTAGGATATATTCAAACTGTAAGAGTTATTGAACACTGTAAAATTTATTCAAACACTAAGAGTTATTGGACACTGTAATCGATATTCAAACACTTTAATCGTTTTTGAACACTGTAAGAGATATTCAAACACTGTGAGAGGTATCCAAACACTGTGATAGATATTCAAACACGGTAAGAGTTACTGAACACTGTAGGAGATATTCAAACACTGCAACAGATTTTCAAACACTGTAAGAGCTATTGGACACTGCAAGAGAATTACACACTGTCAATGTTATTTAAGTTCTTTTAAAGAGTTTCATGCTTTAGTTGTTCCTTCAGCCCAGTAGATCCCACAGAGTTCTCGTAATGGGAGCTGGTGCGTGTAAGCAGTGTTCTGCCTTTGTGCAAGCTTTTCCTCAGCTGATGGATTGGTTGGTGCTGCTGCATCAGTTTTGCTTTACAGAAGGTAATTACACTGTAAAATAAGACTCATTTACCCAAACACACCGAGGCCAGGCTGCACAGGACCTTTCACTAGGGAACAGTGCCGGGTGAGAGCTGTCACCCCAAACACCACCACACTAACTCAATATTAAAGTTACACTGCACTGCCAGTCATGATACACTTTACACACTGCTCCACTGTGCTATATATATTTATGCTACATGCATTTATCTCTCTCGTATTGAACTATGATTGATTGTATTGCACTATGGCTCATTTACGTTGAGTGCTGATTGCATTTTATTTATGTTGTTCTATTGTGAAGTGCCTTGGTATTCTGTGAGAAGTGCTATATAAGTTATTATTATTATTATTATTATTATTATTATTATCTGTCTGTCTAATGCCTGAGTAGGTTTATCTTTACCATATTATAGGGATAGAGCTTTTTTTTCACTTCAAACTAACATTTGGCCATTTTATATTACTGTATAGTTATTACAGTGAAATAGTACATTCTAAACTCTGCAGCTGAGGCATTACATTTAAATATGCATTATTTATGCATTTACCAATTTGTAGAGTCAGGATAATTCAGGGAGCAGACACATTTTCTTTTTTATCCTTGTTACAGACTGAAGTAATTATAATCAAACTTTTATCTCTGCTGTTGTTCTTTTGGCATTTGAATTCTGTCTTTCTGCAGCCGGATACCACGGCTAACTGACTCATCCATGATTGTGTGGGAGGAAACTGACTTTCATTGTAGTGGAACACTGATGCATTCTTTTCTTTTTTACTTCTCAAAATACAAAAAGACATTTTTTTGCAGCCCGTGCATACATTTAGATGCTAAAAAGGATATGTGAAGTATAGACCTGAATATAATCTTTTAAAAAATGTAAATTCATGCAAGAGTTTCCATTTCTGTAGCCTTTCTTCGGTCCCCAGCTATTCTCTGTTAGTTAGGTGATTAGTTATTCATGAGTGAAACCTTTGGAAACGATGACAGAAATGCATTATTAATGAACTGTAGGTTCAAAAACATATACAATCTATCTGCTTCAATCCCCCTTCCATCCATAATATAATTATTTAGTCATTTAGGTGCCATAAATAAGCGATATTAATGGAGTGTTCAGTGTTACTGTTACTACATACTAATTACCCAATCAGCGATGTGTTGATTAATTATTCCACTCAGGCACTGAAAGAATGGTGTGAGAAAACCTCCTACTGAGAGTGTGAATGCATTCAGGGCCCTGGGGCCAGACAGAACTCTGGATTTTCGACCGTATGTGGAAAAAAAGGGTGCTTGCAGTGCTCACACAGTGAAACAACATGAAACTGTTTAGTACATGCAGATTTGGAATGGTATTAGTCGCACTAACATATCTGTTAAAGATAAGACGAGAAGTAAATGCTGGGAGATCTGCCTATTGTGGCTCATGTTTACTTTTTCTTTTATTTCATTGCAGTCAGCATTAACCCAATATTTGTAATGTTCTGTCTGGTCAACTTAATTTAATTTGTTAAAAAACTTTTATTCCTACATTTCAGGACTGCAACACATTCCAGAAAAGCTGGGATGATAAAGCATTTACCACATTGTAATGTTGCCATTCCCCCTCACAACATTTTTTTTCACCAAGGATTCCAAACAATGAAATGTTTCAGGTGTCCCTCTGTTGGGGACAGGTCAGGACTGCAGGCAGGTCAGTCCAGGACCCGTACTCTCTTCTTCAGCAGCCATGCCTTTGCACCATGTGCAGCATGTTGTTTTGCATTGTCCTGCTGAAAATGTCAAGGATGTCCATTAAAAATGTTGTCTTGATCGTAGCATATTTTGCTCTAAAATGTACTTTATTACATTTAATTCTGCATTTACATAAGTGTAAATCACCTGTGCCAAGGGCACTGACACAACCCCATACCATGACACACCCACTTAAAAAAACCCATCTGGAATACTGATTAATCTGACCACAATACATGTTTCCACTGTGTCCATGTTCCATTTCACGTGGACATGGTTAACATAAGGCTTCATTATTTGCACAGTTAAGTTTTAAATGACGTTTGTGAATGTAATTGAAGTGCTTGATAAATTTTGCGAAAGTAATCCCTTGCCCAGGTAGCTATATCATCTAGCCAGACTGAATCGGTTAATCATATAATTCACTATAGAACAAGAAATATGCAAATACTGTTAGGGGGGTTCTACCTTTCACTGTCCTTGCCGGTGGCCAATACAGAGCTATCGGAGAGGCGGTTTATATCCAGTGACCTCCACTCGGTATGCGCGTCCGATCTCCGGCGTGCTCGCGCACTTGTGCGCACCTTTAGGGATAGTTGGTTACGTCCCGGGGCTTTTAGTGCTGACGGACGTATACGGGGGAAACCCCTGAGGTATTTAGTAATTTAGGGGTACTATTAGGGTCTCCCGTCCCGTACTCGTGCGCTCCTCGCAAGCCTGAGCTCATGCTCTGCCATCGTCTGCACCCAACGAGCCTCACTCTAGCCGGCTGCCCGTCCTGAATGGGACGCGCCCCGGCTCGGCTTACTCGCGCCATACGTGTGCCCGAGCACACACTCGCCCCCTGGTGCTTCAGCACCTTTCGCGATCTATTTCGCGTTTGCGCTACCTGCGTGCCCGAGTTCATATGCTCGCTTTTTGGCGCTTAGGCGTCTTCCGCAATTTATTAGCGCCTGCGCTATATGCGCGCCCAAGCTCACGCTTGCCCTCTGGCAAGAGGAGTTCCTCCGTCATCCTGACATTCTGGAGTTGTCTGCGGCACGCGATTTGGGAGACGTTCCTAATCAGCGCTCTTTTGTCCCCTTGCACTTCGGCGTT
The DNA here is from genome assembly GCA_034780255.1 of Parotocinclus maculicauda. Classification (NCBI taxonomy): domain Eukaryota; kingdom Metazoa; phylum Chordata; class Actinopteri; order Siluriformes; family Loricariidae; genus Parotocinclus; species Parotocinclus maculicauda. The sequence continues at coordinate 16,945 of JAUZSU010068367.1, read as the reverse complement.
TTGCGAGTCATTCGCGCCCTGGCCAGCTGGGAAGTTGGTGTTATTATGCACGCGACAACAGCTGCGCGCACCTTATCCCTTTTTTAATTGATTTAATTTTTTAGGGCTTTTCCCCCCTTTTTATCATTTTTTTTATAGTTTATATATATTATTTCCCCATTCTTATTATACGCTGTGGGGTTCCGTCACTCCCGCATCCTTAGGTACTACTATAAATCATAACAAATACCTTCTAATCTGTCTAATTATCTGTCTGTTAATGTAAGAAACACTGCATTTTCTACATTTTCATTTTCCATACTGTACCATTTTCCTGTTTTCTTATTTGGAGTTGTAGCTGTTTTCCTTAAAGGCTTTAGAAGTGAATGAGCATTGAAGTCCAGCAGAAGCCTGGCCTCTGAAAAATTGATGCACCACATGGATTGCCTGCTTATTAGGTTGTATAGGTGAAAACAGAACTCAGATTATTGCATGTTTCACTGCAGAGAAGAATTATTATGGACTGAGCAAGTGAGTTAACTAACAGTAGCCCTCCAGACCACGATTGGTCACCATCCCCAGCATTTTGATTTCACTCCAGCATGGTCTCACACCAGACAATCATTTTGTTTATCACACCCATGAAAAACTGCTTAAGCTCAAGGTTTTTTTGTATCTACATGGTGTTTAAAAAAAAGTCACAAAGCGCCTTTATAAAACACAGAGACTAAATGATGTGAATAAGCTGGAATGGGTGACAGTAGTAAGGAAAACTTACTAAGACATGTAAGACTGGCAAAAACCGTTAGAGCTGGAGAAAAATAATCAAGACATGCAGCACTACGTCTCCTCTGGGTGAGACCAGACAACTTGCTTAAGATGTTAAATTTCATAGAAATATGTGTGGAAAGTATTTTTTGCTCTTTAAAAAAATGTCAAAGACAGGAGACTTAAGCAAAAGTGTCATTTCCTTTCAGTTTTGTCTAGGAGAAACTACTTACCAAGTAAGTAAATATATTTAAAATGTCTAATGTTATTTTATTTCTCCATGGGTTATTATAACTCTTGCTTTCTGGATGGAACTATGGACTGATTGCTTGAGTTGAATTCTTTGGAGTTGTGACCTGTGCTTTAAGCAATGATTCTGACAATTGTCCAACGTATCTATGTTAATATGCAAATGATTTGCAACACAAATAAAGGTATAGAAATTAAAGTAAGCATATTTTTGTTTCACATAGCCTAAACATGAACTAAATATTAGCTACGTGTGTATATCATTAAGTTTACAGAAATTTTACAAATAGTAATCAATTCCAACTCAAAGGTTGCTTTATTGATATGATATTCAATACAATAACATCCTTTGAGGCAATTGGCATGTAATAAAAGAAAATGATGGCATGAGTGGGACTGTAATGATCACTGTTATAACAAACGCATTCTGAGACACCAAGAACATAGAATATTCATTATTTCCAAGCTGTGCCTACAGTTTCTATTACATGAAAATATGATGGTAAAAAGTGTAACCAAGTCATGGAATATCCTAATATTTAAAGACCAAATTTCAATTTCAGTCATTTTACGCCTCCCTCCCTACTTTGTAAAAGAAAACGTTTTCGTTTCAATTACGTCATGCAGTGATTCATGGAGACCAAAATGCATACCTACAGTGCCATTCAAACCACACAGAGTATGTATACATTTACTTTATTTCTTAAACAAAATAGCACTATTACTGTCTTGTGTTGTTATTCTGATATATTGAATAAACATCAATTCAGGTTTATGGAATGTGTCTTTATAGAATGTATGGCTTTGGAAACATGGTTGCCACAAATAAATAATAATTAAAACATCATGCTTAATAAAGTCTGTTAACCCTTTTAAATTGTCTTTATTATTGCATAAATATGACCTAAAGCATCATCAGATGTTTACACAAAATCGATAGAGCAGATAAAGAGAACCCAACTAAACATATGAGACTAATATATTATACTTGGTTATTCATTTATGGAGGGAAACTGTCCAATATTGCATCTGCGTGAGTGGCAAAAGTACAGTCTGTAAACCTTTAGGGTTAGCATTTAGTTTAAGGGGGAAAATAAGAGTCAGGTGTTTTATATCAATGGGATGCTTAATCCGTTGTAAATGGCCATATTATTGTAGCTAAAGAACAGAAATCTATAGTCTGATCTTCAAAGCGCATGCTTGTTGAAGTGTGCTTTGGTGGAAAACAAAAAGATTTCTAAGGACCTCAAAAAAAGAGTTTGATGCTCAAGGGGCTGGAAAATGTTACAAATTCACTGTTTAAGAGTTCGGACTCCAAATTGGAGTTTGGAGGAATTTCAAGACTAAAATCAGTCTAAGATGAAAACATGTTATAGTCTGCAAAGGAACCCAGGGTAAGATCTTAACAAAGAAAGGAATTCCCCTTGAAACAATTCTAATGGTATTGTCCAGTGGAATGATATCACCAAACCTAATACGATTTCCTTTAATGCTGAACCTGAGCCACAAGGCCACAGTTTGTTCAAATATTATGTCTAAACGATATAATCTCTATGTTTTTTATGTAATTTCCAGTTTAATAAAACACATCAACAAAAACACCTTTTTACCCAGGTTTTTAGGAGTGCTCGGACTTAAATTGGAGCTGGATCACCCATATGAAGTGGCTAGACAGACCTATGAAGCTACCACCTGCCAATTACGATTGCCAAATTTATTCATAGTATGCCGCAAATTTGTGTCAGGTCGTTATAATGTAATAGCAACGTGACAGCAGGAGAAAACGTAATTCCAGTATTAATTGGGAGGAATATGGTTGGAACCAGTTAAAAACAGTTCAACTGATACAGTTACATTGATTTATAAACCTATATTTGGTTCAAAGTAAAATTTAAAATGAAAATCAATACAGCCATCGCAAATACATTTGGCAATCTGCTTTCTGTGTGTGTGTGTGTGTGTGTATGAGAGAGAGACAGAGAGAGAGAGAGAGAGAGAAAGAGAGATTCAGTGGTGGTGGTGATGGGCAGGTGGAGAATTTGCTGAAAAATGATGGACTTGACTAAAAGAAAGCTCATGTACGGCTTCACACTCCAACACGCTCCAGCATGTCTCAGTCCAAAGCTGCTTTGGCACTGGGATTTGGACTGATGCAAGACCTACTAACGAGCCTGTGAAATGGCAGACAGGTGGGATTGCTGGGAGATTTGGCTATGACACTCCTGTAAACGAGAAAGAGCAGTTCACATTTACATTTATTCATTTGCCAAACACGTTTAGCCAAAGCGACTCCCAAGCATGGCAGATACAATCTGAGCATCTGGCATTTAGGTTTCAAGAGGATGAGCGCTGAAGTCCAGCATGGGGATCTCTTTAAGGGAGAAAGCAAAGAACTGTTGAGAGTGCAAGTTATGAAAAAGCATGTAGTCACACCTTTTGCCTAATGTTATATTATGTGCAGAAATCTTACTTACAGCCCCACAGAATTCACTGATGCATGATTTACATGCTTTATATGAAAATGCTACATTCAACATTTTGCAACTCAGAAATAACAGCGTGCTTCAGTGTTGATATATGCAGTGCGTGATGTATTCTCTTCCACCTTGGATGACTTGTTTCACAAATGGAAGGAGCAGATGGTATGTTTTTTGTTTTTGTTTTTCTTTTGACATAATTCAAGCCACTCAGTCATAACTGATGCTTAAATGGAGCACATCTGTATACGAATGCAGGGATGCTTTCTCCATTTTAACTCATCTAAACTACGTCTCAGGCATCATACTGATGTACTATTAAAAAATGCTTACAAGGATACAGAAAGAATAGCAAGTGTGTACACTTCATAGAACAAGATAGTTTATCATTAATAAATAAGAACTGGGCACACTTGAACATGATACAGGACAAATCTGTTTTGGCATTGGGAATTTGAATGGTATTAGACCCACTAACTGAAAGTGAATAGGGAGGTACAGGTGGGAGTTTAGGTTTAAGAGAATTTCAGAAAGGATGAGACCTGTAGTGTGAGACAATTCTAGACTAGAAACTCATAAGGGAAATCCACAACAGGAGATTGTGATGGAAGAGAGAAAAAACACATGAATAAATCAAATACATGGATGCACAAATTACATTTTATTATCCATTTTAATAAAATGTTGAACTACCATATTTCAAATATTAGCACTTACGTGATTAAGTGGCGGTTCAATAAATAAGGTGCTAGACCAGAAATCTGAGGGATTGGATCTGCCAAAGGTTCCACTGTTAGGCCCTTGGAAAAAGTTCCTTAACGCTGAGTTGCTTGAACTGTACCTTATAAGATTTTATTAACTATGATTTGCCTTGGATATGGACGTCTGCTAAACACTGTAAATTATTTTTTTCTGTATACTAACCTCATATTTCCTGTTCAGAGCTGCAGAGGCTCTCAGGAGGACACGGAGTTCACTGTTGCAGTGTCAACGTAGGATCCCCCAACTGGCCTCTTGTCCAGACTCTAACCCTGGTCGCTGTGGTGGCAGGCCAAACCTGATACAATGTCAAAGTCAAATTTATTTATATATCGCTTTAAACAACAGAGCATTGTCTCAAAGCAGCTTTACAGCTATTTTTTTCAAAATATAAAGGTTCATACTGTCTGCAATGAAATAACAATCAAAGTAAAGGATATCTTAAAATATGCCTGCATTTACCATGCTGTAATGTTGCTATTTTATCTCGTAATACTTGAATACTGTATATTTAAGTGTTTCAGGTGTTATTTTGTCACATTGTTTGTTAACATGGCCCAAAGTGTCCAGGAGAAAAAGGGGGGTAAAACGAGAACTTTAAAATAACCAGGCCAAATGTGAAAGTGAACACAGTGGATTGAATTTGATTGAAACAAATGAGGAAAGTCTTTCAATAATGAAATTTAAAGGACACAGAGCTCCGATCATGGATCACTGAAAAATAACACAAGTGTAGTTAAACTATAAAAGTTTATATATTCGGTAGGAATTTATTTGATTAAAATAACTCCAATGGTTAATGTGTGTACTGAGTGAGTTTTTCTTCCTTTCATATCAATTAAAGACTCCTGCTCAGAATGTATTGTGTTAAAAAGAGCAAAGAGCAAAAATCTATCATTTAGATTGCCCCAAACGGTATGGATTTTCTTCTCTTTTTTCACGGTTGCACTCTCAGCAGTCAATGACATTTACACTTTCCTTTCGTATACGTGCTAGCTTTCTCAGAGCTAGAGAAATCGTTTAATAATGCCTGTGTGTGACAACCGAATTCTCACAGAAAAACTAAAGGTCACTGATTAAATGTGGCCCTAAGCCAAGCTCCTTATGTTTGGAGTGATATTGTCCTGATCCTGTACGGTTTGAGATGGGAGGTCATTTTTAGAAGGATGGGTTAAATGTTAATACAGGCATATGAGATGATTTGAGCTTTGTGACATGGCACAAAGAAGATGGTGCACTGGGGTCATAAGGAAATGGACATGGTCAGCAACAATACTCAGATTGACTGTGATGTTTAAAAGATGCTCAACTTAAGAGGCCCCAAGTGTGGTAAGAAAATATCTCACACCATTATACAACCACAACCATCAGCTGGAACCATTAATACATGGTAGGATGGATTCAGGATTTCTTGTTTTTTATGACAAATTATCACAGAAATTGAGGATCCTCAGACCAGGCAACATGTTTTCAATCTTCTATTGGCATTCTTGTGAACCTTTGTAAATTGTGGCCTCCGTTGCCTGTTCTTAGCTGATGGGAGTTGCATTTGAAGTGGTCTGCTGCTGTAGCTATGCATTCAGGTAGGATTTTCTGTATACCTTGGGTTTAACAAGTGGTTATTTGAGCTACTGTTACCTTTCTTTCAGCTCTAATCAGTCTGGGATAAACAAGGTATTTTGGCCCAAAAAACTGCCACTCCCTGAATATTTGATATTTTCAGGCCATTGTCTGTTAACCCTAGTGATGGATGTGTAAGAAAATCCCAGCAGATTAACAGTTTTTCAAATATTGGGACCAGCCTAGCATCAACAACCATGCTTTGGCTGGGTTTGGCTTCGATCTGCTTGAAGATTCTTGGGTTGTGCATCCTTGTTTTAGACTAAGGGCAGAGTCAGGGGGTATTCAACAAGACTTATGGGGATCTAAGATTTTGGGTTGCTGTCTTCTTGCCTCTCAAGTGCAAGTTTGTTGATTGCTGTGGAGTTGTGTTGCTGGTGTCAGATGTATGTGATTTTATTTGGCTGTTTCCTTCTGGTCCTTACCTTTCTAGCTATGCTGCTATAGCTAAAGATGCTGGAGTCTCATGCTACATGTAGTATCAGTGGTTCAGTTTTGGTCTGTTCATAGACTCTGTGCTCCTAACAATAACTAACTACATTCCTCTTTTCTCTCTGAGCTTATATTCTGGTTCCAGCTCTAGTCCCACACACTAAGATGTTCAACCTCTTCAGCCCCATTCAAGCTGTTCTATCGTCATCAGCTCCATCCCCACAATACTCAAACCCTAGAGGGTAGTATTTCTCTCCCTCCTCCGGTCTACTTGGTATGCCATGCCACAGGGACTTTCCTGGCGAGGACGCAAGATCCTAAAGTGGTTCTGTGATTGGACTAAATAATGCTTATATGCATAATTTTGTGTTCTATGCAATATTTCTCTTCATTACTTCATATACTCTCTAGGTTTTCTATTATCTATTTTCTAATATATATTCATATTTATTAAGTTTCTGTTTATTTAAACTATTCATATAAACTTAGATACCTAAGGAGCCACCCAAGAAGAAGTTGGGTCCCTTCCTGAGTCTTGGTTCTCCCAAGATTTCTGCCTTATAACATGTAGGGAGTTTTTCCTTGCTCCTGTCACCCTATTCTTGCTCAATTGAGATTGGCTTTACAATTTAGAAGATAATCTGAAATAACAAAGCTGAAACAATGTTCCATTGTAAAAAATAAAACGTATAAATATTTGACTTGACCTTTGTTCACTATTCTTTATGCTCAGTTTGAACTTCAGGATGTAATCTTGACCATGTTACCTAAATACCTTGAGCTTCTGCCATTTGACCGGCTGATTAAATATTAGTGTTAACGGGCAGTTGGACAGGTGTACCTAATAAAGTGTCAGTGAGAGTGTTTGTACTCACACATATACACAAACATACGAAAACCAGGCTAGGCTGCTTATGTTTGTTAGAGCAGGCTTAGACTAGGAGGCATGTCAGAAAAGCCCCCCCCCAGGAGCGCACTGCTCTCTCGCCGCGCTCTCGTGCTGTTGGACGCGTGTATTTCGGGGATTAGTGGCTTAATCGACCTTGTAATGGGGAGATCAGAGCAGCATGGAGACAAGAGCACACATTCTGCTACACGTGCACACACAGCAAAACTAATATACACATTGCAACTGCGCCACACACACAGGGGTCCAAGCAATCCCAGGCGTCAATGCAGCCTCGAGGAAAAGCCTGAGAGAGACAGATGAGGTCAGCAGATGCATATTTACTCCATGTATAGAGCACAGACCTGCTAGTACACAACCTGACCCTATGGAGGGTTATTAAACACTGGAGAAGGGAGCACCTTGGCCCGGCCTTCCAGCTGTGTGTATGAGGGTTAATGTGTGTGTACATGTGTATGTGTGTGAGACAAAGCAGCAGCGTCTCCAGCGCAAATGCAAGAAGGGTCAGTGAGATGCTGCTGGAGGCATCTGAGTAATACTTTAGTGTATGTCTGCAGTGGAATGGGAAAGCGGAGCTTTAATAGCATATCTCTCACCATTTTCCACCATAAGGCGCCTATTTTGGAAAGCCTTTTGCTATTGTTCTGATACAATTACATGCATTAGGACTTGCCTCACAACAAGCTGTCTCATGCCACGACTATTGTCATAGTGCCATAACTCCAGCTTGCACTTCCATATTTTTTCTCCATTACTGTTTATTTTACCGAACCCAACATCTGCCATGTGCCATAGTTTAAAAACCTTTCATTGCAGGTGTTCCTTTTGTTTTTGTAAGGTCTCAGAGAGTAATAGTCTTGTTAGGGCTTAATCCAATCCGGGTGTCGATAATTATAGGGCTTTATACGTTCTGTGTGCCATCAAGCCTGTCAGGATGTTACACTCAACAGCCATGGACGCTGTCTGAGGATCTGAAAATAAAGATAATTGATTCACACAAAGCAGGAGAAGGTTATACGGATATATCCTGCTTGCAATTTGCATTGTTTGAAATGTCATTATGCCAGAGAAAACTGTTCAAGTCGAGGAAAGATCTGTAAGGCCAAGAAACTCTGATACACAGAGTACTCCCATAACTGCATGATTGTATGTCAATACAGTCTGACCACCAAACAAAACTTTATAAATAGTTGCTTGTATTTAAATCAGTTTTGACGCCACAAAATATGCTTAAAATTGGATCAATGAAATCAGTTTGTCCATATGTTCTGCATTGTAGGAGGAACCTAGAGAACTACCAGAAAACACATATCTAGGACATATACAAGCTGCAAATACACACACCTGGACTGGTATTCTCGTGCCAGGAGTACCAAAACGGCACTGGAGCACGGAACTGAACGCAACTGTTAATTCACCTTGGCCAAGATGGGATAGGATCCAAAGTAGTTCAATGTTAGAACGCTTGTTTGTAGTTCTGAACAAGCCTTGGTTTGTGCTTCCTGATTTTTAATCTCATCAGAGGCTCTTGGAGTTGGTCGTATCCCGTCCTGCCAACCGGGGCAGAATCAGTTCTTTTTATTTTCTTTCTTTAAATGTGGATATTCATGTCACCTTAATGTGAGATATTGCATTTTATTTTGGGAATTGTTTAAGTATAAAGAAACCATGTCAAGTAATTTCTATAGAGATTAAGGTACACTCTTTTGTATCCAAATTAAGATCAAGAAACCAGAAAGAGACATCATCATTAGAAGACCAATATTGTGGAAAAAGCATGTGTTGTAAAGTGCTAATTGTGGAGTTCATACCACAATACAATACAATGCACGCCGTTATTACGAGGAATACGAGGGAACATACCAAATACAATCAATATTAAAATATTAAATTTTTTTAAAGACGTTTTTGCCCTTCACTACATAGCTTTGCAAATTTCCAATGTGTGCATTTTAATGCATACTGGGAAAAAGTAAAATAATTTTTTTAATGTTTTGTCACCTTTTAGATTCCACATCTAGAAACATTGTTCCTAGTGTGTTTGTCAATAATTTTTAATGGTTCGTTTTATTTCAAAATTTAGTCAAATAAATTTGTTAAGTATTATGACCATTTTGCGCCATGCTTCAGTAATTACATGTCAGTAAATAATGGCACTAAACTCTGTGAAAATACATGACCGGCATGCTACAAAGCTTCGCTAGCTCCCTGGAGCATGAATTGGCATGGGCCCTTGCCCTTTTCAGCCTGTGTTTGTGCCAAGGTGAGTGGCACGATGTTCTGTAATATGTGTGTTATCTCATATTGCATGGTTTGGGTGCAGCAGGCATGATAAGCTGGACAAACAGTGCAAATCATTAGAGCGAAGACATTGTGTAATCACGGCTCTAATCTCTTTGTAATCCAGACATCTCCAACCAGACTCACACTTAACACTCACTACTGAGCTCCACCTGCCAGGGCACTGCGTCCTCTCACACTCCACGCTACGTCAAACATAAACACACATACAGCATACGCTCACGCTTCCAAACACAGGAGGACTGTCGAGTGAAAATTAATGTTATGTACATTTTCATTACAGCTCATCTGCTGAGACATGTTTGCTGTGAAAATGTGCTTTTTGATTATTTCAACAGAGGTGCAAGTCCACACAAAAGACAAAAGATTTACAATAAAGCATAAAAAAGTAAGAGATTTGAAGTTTGAGAAATATATACCACTATACACTAAACACTATATACTATATGCTGTATGCATGTCTCTGCCTGGACTATTTACAGGTGCTTAACAGTAGGACATTGTTGTTATGGTCGCTCATTACATGTCCTTCCATTGACAGGCAGCTGCTGTCGCCTTCATTTGCAGTGGAGTCATGAATGAGAAACCTGTACTGCTATACACTGGAAAAATTATAATTTTTAACGATAGATCCAATTTCTGATGATGGAAGAGTTTGGAGGCCTCGTGGTGAGTGCTTCAGTCTTGCCTTTTCTGTGGACAGACACACTGACCCAACCGCTACTGTATGACGATTTACAGGCCAAATTGCAACATCTGCAGGCAAATGTGCCACAGGATATCATATGGAAGCTTTTTACCTACAATGCCAATGCATATCTTATCCTGTATCCAGGCTAGAGGCGGCCTAGCAGTGTACTAGAACCTCCACCCAATTGTTCAGTTTTCCCCAATAAAAAAATTGCACTCTAATATTGTCACTTACATATACCATCATTACATTCGTACATACTGTATAAAGTTTTGTTCAATTCCCCGAACTTCTTGGTGAGTTATTTATGTGAGTGTACATTCTTCTTTTCCTATAGCCCAAACGAATTGCACAGTATTACAGCATCCTGTAGTTCCTCCTACTACTTCATCTTATGGCATTTGCACTTATAATTAACCTTCCTGCTACTGGAACGTGGCCCAGGGACTTCTCAGATACTGCCAAGAATTTAAGCTGTCACAGTCCACAAAACTTGTCCTACACTTATACTGCGAGACATATCCAAATCCTGCGAAGAGGTTTTTTTTTTGGGTGGAGGGTCGTCAATAAAGCTTTACTTTCATACAGTCAAATTCTTTTTAAACCACTGTGGACAATAAAATATCTCCTTAATGTACTTGGACTGTTTATTTAATTGATGCATTGCTGTTTATTTAACGTATGCATGGCACTATCAGTTTGCATCTGTTTCAAAATTGTATTCAATTTCCTTCTTTCTTTCTTTTTTTGGCTCCATTTATTGAGGAGATATTGAAATGGATAGTGTTATGAGTCTTTTAGATAAACACGTTATTCTATTCACACATGGTACCCAAGTGCACTTCATTTGGACTCTAAAATTGCTTTCTCAGTCCAAATAGACTAGAAAGTGTGAAAATGCCCTCATTTAAATGCTTCATATATGCATCACCTAACACTGTAATATTCCAACACAATATTGTTCACTTTTCATTTTTATGGTGTTATAGACTCTTTAAGAATCGCTGCCAGGTCTCAGCCAGAAATGAGTGGCTTCCAAATATAAGCCTGGTTCCTTTCAAGGATTCTGTCTTTTGCATCTCGAATTTTGCTTTTTCACCCCTGACATGTTCATGACAGATCTAGAGTCATATATTTGAAAAGCAACATGATTACCACCTTTTGACTGCCTTTATATGATCACAGAGGAATCTGAATGCGCTTTCCTGGTACTGGTGTCAAGCTTGATCACAAAGGGTCGATGTAGAGAGTGGGACAAAAATCTGGTTGTAATATTGCAAGTTTATTACACTTTTATATATCTTCATAAAATTAAATGTTCATTGCCATTTGGCATGTTCCCTCTTATGTTCTAATAACATTGTGAACCACTGACTCTACCTGTTCGTGTGAAATCTGATGATTCTTGTTATTTCAGCATGCTTTTGCAATATTCCTAAGAACAGCTCGAGAATAGTTAGAGTGTAGCGAGATGTGTCAGCATGCAGCGAGATGAGACTGCACGCGAACAGGTGATGGCTCACGCTGGATCTGGGCTCTACGTTTGAGTGAAACGTGAGTAGATCATGGGACAATTGCCCCAGTGGATGTCTTGATACCTACAGTATCACAAACAGCTGTGCATGACTGTATTCCAAAAAAGCATTATGTGTTGTTTGCTGTATACTAGACTTTCTCTGTCCTCTGGTACCCCCAATAAATCAGTCAGGTTGATGAGTCAGGTTACTATGGAGGGCATGTCACGAGAGTCGGCGGTTCCCTCTGGTCTTCAGATAGTTGTTGTAAAGCTTTGAGGTGCACTTTGGGTTATTATCTCCTGCTGCAGGATGAATCCCTCTCCATAAGAATCCAAACAAGCATTTTCACCAGTGCACTCAGACTTTTGGTCCCTACTGTAAGTGTAAGGGTAAAGGTTTTATTAACCAAAGCATACATGGTGCAGTGATAAACATCAAAGGAAGAGAGTGAGGGGCTAAAGGACCATACACAAGGCTAAGCAGACACAGGATGGCACATTAAGCCAACAAACTGGAGATCCTATGAACAGCTTTGCTCCTTAAAGATGTAGCTTTCATAGATCCTGCTGTACCAAATAATGATTGCAAATTGCCCCTGTCCCAGCATTTTTTGGAATGTATTCCTGGCCTGAAATGCTGGAATGGATAGATGTAGTTACAAATGAAATTAGGTTGACAAGACGGTAAAACATCTAGATCCATACCATAGACTTGGTCACTTTCAAAGTTTGGAGGAGGGGTAAAATCCTACCTCTCCACATTAATTCCTGCTCACAGCATTCTTGTAAATTTGTTTTTTAACAGTGATGGGGTCTGTGCCCTCCTGCATGTTGGATTTGGCCAAAATTAATATTATTATTAAGAGGGTAGCATCGCGGCTCAGTGGGTAGCACTGCTGCCTCACAGCAAGAAGAATCCCAGGGTTCAATCCCAGGGTGGAGCGGCCTGGTTCCTTCCTGTGTGGAGTCTGCATGTCCTCCCTGTGTCTGTGTGGGTTTACTTCGGGTATTTTCGCACAGTCCAAAGACATGCGTGTTACATTAATTGGTGTCTGTGTGGATTAAGCAGAAGATAATGGTGGATTATTATTGTTGATAATAATAATAAGAAGAAGAACCCATATGTGTTTGTACTGTTATGGTTGGGTACAATGGAGGGAAGGTGAAGCTGTGGGTTCGCCAGGGAATAATTGGTCAGCTCTTGCTGGCACATGAGAAAGAAAGGACACCAGACTCCCGACCACAGAGTGAAAGCTACAAAAGGGACAGTTGAAGAGTCTAACAAATAAAAAGGTAGTGTCTAGATTGGATTAGTGTATTGTCTAAATAAAGGACTTTGAGTTTATACGCAGAGGTGTGTGTCACTGAGCTTGTTTTTTGTCCAACGCATGGGGAATGAAATCCATGTTCCATCAGCACACTAGCTCTTCTATTCAAGCATTCAAAAAAGGCGAGGTAATTGAATGTGTTATCTGTGACAATGTGAGACATTGCTGACTTTAATATAATTGAAACTTTAAAAATAATTATAATAAATATTCAGTATATTCATATTCAAGGGAAAACTCATTTATTATCATATTACATGCCCATATTAGTAAGAGTGGCATTATTTGTGGTATTTCTTCTATTTCTGCCATACCGTCTTTACTACAACCCTCCAAATTAGTCTTGCATCGCAGGCAGTTGTCAGGGTCTGAATGGGTTTCGAATGTGCCCATGTGTTTACGCACACAATTAAGGGTGAGAAAGACTTCTATTTCTTCTTCTTCATTAGCTTCGTAGCTCAGCGTAAAGCCAAAAAAGCAACTTCTGGACATCAGGCATGTTTCATCTAATCGACTACATTTGAGGTAAGTGGAAAATTGGATAAATCTGATCTTCCTCCAAATGATTCCTTTAATCGCTTTCTCCAGCCTCGGCTGTTTACTCTCTATTGCCAATTCCCCTTTTTATTTCCACTTTCTTTCACTCTATCACTCTGCTCTCCCTCTCTTGCTGTGTGCATGCTGTTTCTTTGTCTCTAAACTAATAATAGAAGGGGCTCACATAGGCAACCCGGGAGGAAAGAAAAAATCAATAATCTTCCCCACAAAATCAAGATTTCTTTTATCCTGCCGCTCTTGTTGCTTTCTCACTCATTTTTCCTCTCTGTCTTTTCTCTTTCTCATGTAGCTTCTCTCTGTCCTCATCTCAGTGGTAGTCCATGGAGTGCAATGCCACACATGGACCTAATTTACTGCTCCTGTCACTGAGACGTGATCGATTCAAATAATAAGATCCATCCCGTTGCCATCAGGGACCAAGTCTTTGACCTTACAAGCATTCGGAGTTCAGGTTCCAGACATGTGGGGACGCATCTTAACTCCGGAAGTTACAATAGCCTGCCTTTTGATAGGAAAAAGTAATGCGATTCCAACTGTGGTCAGAAGTCAAGAATGACGCCTGATTTCACTAAAAAAAGATAGTATCGTTGAATGAAAATGCTTAGAGTTTCCCTGCTAATATCAAATGCTGTTATTGCAGTGACTAGCCTATAATCCCACAGGTTGATGGAATCATGTACAGCATATAGGATTTCTGTTCAAAGGTGCACAAGTAGAACTATTTAATCAGGTGTTAAATTAGTTTAAACTGGAACTCCCTTTAAACATTCGTATTCATTATACCTTTACATACATTACACACATGTACTTATTTATTACGCAGGGGCAGCCAGGTGGCTCAGTGGGTAGCACCGCTGCCTCACAGCAAGAAGGTCTTGGGTTCAATCCCAGGGTGGAGCTACCTGGGTCCTTTCTGTTTGGAGTCTGCATATCCTCCCAGTGTCTGCGTGGGTTTACTCTGGGTACTCCGGTTTCCTCCAACAGGAATATAACCTTATGTGTGTTGCTGAGATGGCCACTGTTGCCGATAGCGATGTTAAAGAAGCCAAACAAACATTTATTACGCTACCTTATCCAAAGCATCTTACTATCGGTAACATCTTACAGTAGTAATAGTGAACAGGTACAGTAATTTACATCTATTCAAATTCTAAATTAAAAAAAAGGTTAATTTAACCCTGCCTATTCCCGTGCCTATACCAGTAAAACACAGATGTATGCGATAAACGCTACAACTCCAATTCCAATGAAGTAGGGACGTTGTGTAAACCATAATTAAAAACAAAATACAATGATTTTTAAATACTTTTTTAACCAATATTTAATTGAATACACTAGGCCCATCCATCCATTCTTGCTGTGAGGCAGCGATGCTACCCACTGAGCCACCGTGCTGCCCCAATACAAAGACAAGATACTTCATCCTCAAATGGATAATCTTTATTCACTTATTTGAAATTTGATGCCTGCAACACGTTCCAAAAGAGTTGGGACAGGTGCAACAAAAGACTGGAAAAGAAAAAAACACCTGTTGAAAACGTTTCACAGGTGAAAAGGTTAATTAAAAACAGGTTAGTGTCATGATTGGGTATAAAGGGAGCATCCCCCTTCACGAGCAAGCATAGGATGAGGTTCACCACTTTGTGAAGAACTGCATGAGTTTAAGAAGAAAGATATCAGTTTCAAGGATTTTATTCCATCTACTGTCCATAATATCATGAAAAAGATTCAGAGAATCTGGAGAAATCTCTGCAAGTAAGCGGCAAGTCCAAAAACCAATATTAAATGCCCGTGACATTCGATCCCTCAGGCGGTACTGCCTTAAAAACAGACATCGTTCTGTAACGTATACCACAAGGGCTCAGGAACACAGAAAACCAACAAAGTTTATCAGTTTGAGCATTAAATATCTTGTCTTTGTAGTGTATTTATTTGAATATAGGTTGAAAAATCATCATATTCTATTTTTATTTGTTTTACACAAATTCCTAACTTCATTGGAATTGGGGTTGTACATTGAATGAGGCACAGTCATTGGTGCTGGAGCTCCAACTAACGAGTGAACGCACAACTCATTAAGCACCATGTGACAAGAGAATCTATGCTGTCCTCATGGATTAATATTACTGCTGTACAGTTTCAACACCTAATTTGCAACAAAAATTGCTTCCAATCTGAGGTATAAAGGAGGACCTAGATGGGGAGTCTCTAATAAAGTGATTGTTCAGTCAATATATTGGGTTTTGAACATGGCTATGCTGATTAATCAACTTTATAAATTTTACCAGCAAGAAGTAGCTAAAAGACCCTCTGAGGGCTGGGTAAGAGTCGTTGTAGCCTCCTGGCCTCTCCACAATCAGACACAGACAGCCAGCAGGCACTGATTGGACTCGGACTACTGTTTCACCCAAGCTCTAAAAGAATGTTTAACAGAAAAAATACTGACTTGTGCAGAGCCATGAATGGATTAACCTGGGTATTGGATTATATATATGTTAGGGTTCCTACCTTTCCCCGGTGGGTTCGGCCGTCCTCGCCGGTCGCACAGAGCCATTGGTGGGGTGGCCTTATATCCATTATCGTAATTATGTCCTGATCCCAAACAGCTGCTTTACGTCCTAAAAGGCATGGTTTTAGCGCTGTTCGGGGCCAGGTCATTGTTATTCCAACGGGATTCCATCTCCGTTCAGTTCGCGCGTCTGACCCCTTGCGCCCTTCCGCGTTCCCAAAAGATGGTGGTAAAGTTCCGGGGGCTTTTAGTGCCAAAGGACTGGTATGGGCGGGTAACCCCCGGGGTATTTAGTTTGTTAGGGGCACTTTAAGGGTTTTCCCGTCCCGTACTCATGCGCTCCTCGCACATTTAGAGCTAACGCTCTTCAGTCGTCGGCACCTACCTAGCCTCACTCCAGCCGGGTGTTCGTTCTAAATAGGACACGCCCCGGTCTGGCTTCTTCGTTTTCGAGCTCACCCTCGCCCTCTGGCGCTTTGGCGCCTCTCGCGATCTATTTGCGTTTGCACCCCTCGCGCACCCGAGTTCATTTTTGTGTTTTGGCGCTTCGCGCCTTTCGTGTGTTATTCACACTCGTGCTATAAGCACACCCTGAGCTTATATGCTCGCTTTTTTGCGCTTTGGCCACTTCCGCGATTTCTTCGCCCCCTCGCGCTGCGTGCCCTCTGCACTTTTTAGAGCCGCTACCCGGTAGTGCGTTAGAAGTATATGCGTCCGGCACTTTTGCACTCTCTTGAGTCTGACTCTAAACAGCTGCTGACTCGAGATATGCCCCGGCTAGAGTAGCAAACGGGTAACCCGCACTCTATAAGACGTGTCCCAGTTTGGCTTTCATTTAATTGCATGCACAT
>JAUZSU010068257.1:0-20704 GCA_034780255.1 Parotocinclus maculicauda | reverse complement strand
AGTTTCATTATAGACTGAATTCATTCAAACCCTACGATGTTACCCAAACGTTCTGCAAGTTCTACCGCTAAAATAGTTAGGAAATACTTGAATAAATATAGCGTCCTTAATAAGCGGATTTTCGTTTATCGCGGGTGGTTCTGGAACGTAACCCCCGCCATAAACGAGGGAACACTGTATACACATAAAAATGTCTGTCACAATAAAACCTTGGCCTATACAGACAAATTCAGGGTTCCATGTAGTTGGGGTCATAGTAGCATATTGATGGAGGGCAGGAACCAGCCCTAGACAAGGAGCCAATCCATCACAGGATGCTAAAAAACATATCCTAAAATAGGACACTTTATAGATGCCAGTTGGCCTAATGCACAAGAAAAAAAAAAGAGTACCCGGACAGAACACACACAAACATGGGAAGAAAATGCAATCTCCCCACCGATATCGAACCTGGGATATATATATATATACAGAGTGGATAAAATAACTGAGGCTTGTAGGCATTTTAGAGTTTTATTCAATTTACTAATCACTACACTGACAATGTTCTTGGGCTTTAGGAAATGCTTCACCCTCTATGAGACTTGCCAACATGCATGTCTGGAGGCTCGGAGGCAGGCAATTTTAGTACCATGCCAGGAATCAATACTCCATCTCGCTGTCAGAGCGGAGCATACCAATCCTTCAGGGCCCATGTTATTTATATTGTTTTAGCCCTGCAGTCGCACGAAAAGGCACAGATGATGAACGTTATTCCCCTCACGCTCTTCCTCTCTCTCTATCTCTCTCTCTCTCAATCTCTCTCTCACTCAAACGTGCATTTTCCCTGTATGTGAACACCAGTTAGAGAGAAGGAAAAGGACAATAGCTAAAGGTTCAGGAGGTGTTACTGTGTAATGGTGTAGTATAATATCAACTGGCAGACTGCTTATTGTGTAAAGTGATACAGAAAAACATCCCTACCACTTTAACTCTCTCTGAAAGCAAACTGCCTGGGGTCATTTTTTGGTGGTTTTGGATAAGAGACTGTAGTCAGACATGTTGTCACCACAAATCTGTAATCCATATAGTTTTTAAGCCTTTTAACCCCACTTATACTAGTCAGGGTCACGAAGGGTTCCAAGGACTGTACTAGGATTTATTGGACACAGATGGCAGTGCAGAGGTAGGAGTGGGATGATCTGCCATCCCCTCCCTCAGGCACAGTCAGAAGTGAATGAGTGACGTCCGATTCAGTCTGAATTCACAATTAGGCTAGAGAATTAATGCTGTGCCACCCGAGTCGCACAAGCCTATCATGTAGCACTGTTTGCCAACATTTTCCCATCGCAGCTGCTTTTGTTGTTTTGCATTTTGTAATAATAATTCTTTACATTTTTATTCTTTGGATTAGTGCTCTTAGTGCTAAAAGATGTTCCCAAAAATTGATTCATTTAAGTTTTTGAGTTGGGTTTTAATGTGATGTTCAAAATGTTATAATCAAGGTTATGCACATTTGTGCGTGTCTTCACGATTTTGGTCACATAAAGGTTATGAAAAGAGTTCCGAAATTCCAATCAGAAACATTGCAGATGCGACTGTAAGTCTATCTGTAAGCTTAGAAGGCGTAACCATGCATGTCTTGAGTGCTATTTCGTCAAGACCAGTATCCCATATAGTTTTACTAAGTACAGTATATTATATGCCTGTTTGCTAAGTTTCTCCCATCTTTATTTTTACATTACAATCTGCCTAAACACCATGTGGTATAATCAAATCACAGCCTTTGTAAATAGATTAACTTCACCTCCAGCAGAAGACCAGTGGCCTATCCAGGCTGCTCTTCAGACCCACAGTGACACTGACCAGGATAAATTGATTCTTGAAGATGAATGTACTGTAACATCATTTCTCCTGCGATACAATTCTGCTGAATGGGTTGCCGTTTTCTATTTGGACTATTCTGTCTGGTGTGTTGTTGACAGTGATTGGTTGACCTTTTCTGATGAAGTGATCTCTGGAATTGGCCTTTTGTTCTCACCTCTCAAAGGGCAACAAATATGTTTCTTAAGGCAATAAAAATACAACTGACCTAAATTTATAATCAATTAATATGATGTCATATAGAATTAATAAAGGGTAGCTATCTAAACAGGTTCTGCACATGTACATGCCTGACCATTTGTCATCTGTTTATCTCTTAGACCCAGAAGTTGTGTGTTTCACAGGGGCCAGGTTGTACCCGATTCCTAATCAGCTAAGACTAACATGACATCGATTTAACTCAGCTGTCTGTGTGAGTTTAAGAGAAAAGAAAGAATGAATAAATAAACAGAAAGCAACCTCCGCTTGCCTTTGAAGCAAGGTACAGCTCAGGGCAGTACCCAAAAATAACTGGAGGGACAGGGAGGGAGGCAGAGAGAGAGGGAAAAGTGTGTGCATGTTGTCACAGCTGAATGGAGAATGAGAGGCTGAGAGAGCCGAATCTCCGCATGCCTGTGCTTTACAGCTGCTAGGCATCAGAGCAGAAAAGAAGTGGAGGAAAAAAACAGCTTCTCTTCTGCAGTCCAAATAATCAGGGATTCCACAGAAACAGTCTTAAATGCTGACACACTGATGGCCTGCATCAATATCTGTAAGCTCACATGCAGCTGTGTGCACAGAGCACTGAGGCAGCTCTCACTGTTTTGCCTCACTCTAGTATCAAATGCTTTAGAGAAAACAGGAGAGGGAATTGAGTTGTAAATGCTGGGGTTGCAGTGCTTCATTCATATAAATGTTCTGGTTTGGACTTTAACGGTAATTTAAATCATGGCGAAAGATTACATTTTATAGATGCAGTACATCCATAAAACTGTGAGATTGAAACATCCAGAAAACTGTGTATTGCAGTGGATCCTGGCCTAAAACTCTGGATTGGATTTGACCTATTTGTTGCTCTTGTCCATGAAGAAGTTTTTCATTAAAGTGATGACTACTGAAAAAACGCGAAATCGTCTAAGTGTACATAGAGCATTTATATCATGAACCAAGCTGCCAATACACATGTAACTTATGGCATACCCCATTGGAGGATGTCAGAAAGGTTCTGAAAATAGTTTACTTCTGTAATTTTGGTTCTGAAATATGATAAATTTTATTCAATATAGAAGTTAACATATATTATTCTATATTCCGTATTCTATATCTAGAATTTTCCAATCTGTTTAACCTATCCAACCTTTTCAGTTCTTAACAACAACCTTCAAACAATCTTAGTTTTTATCATTAAGTATAAGTTTGCTTTTCCATGAACAATCCCTACTTAATTCTTATTGTAAAAGCTTTGAGATTTTGGACTTTTGCCAGTAATGAGTCAATACCTCATTTACTTCACTGTAGGAAATTACACCATTAAGTTCAGACAGGCTACTCAAATTGGATTTAATCTGATATTTGACAGATTTGTTCGTGTTCTCCCAATCGGATTCAAACCAAGTTTGATTCACCAGGTCAGGTCAGATTACATGTAGTTTTTACCTCATTGAGTACTTGATGTTTACTGATGTCAAAGGATTGGCACTATTACAACAGCAGTAACATTAAAATAGATCAACTAGAACATAGATTATATAGTACCTCAGATTTTGGCAGAAGACACGTTCATCCAAATTATTGAAACTAACTTAAAGAAATATAGCCATATGTGAAAAAGTATTCTGCTCAGTGCATGCATTTGGTCTGCATCTGGGGCTTCACAGAAGATGTGCTGTTCACCTGGTGGGGTTTGACTTCAATGAACACAGTTTGATATTGCAGTAAGATATCTGACCAATTGACCAATCCTAATTAACAACACAGACACTTTGGTAAACATCACATTACTATATATACTGTACTTTATTAAAGGGAAGCTGGGCTTCCTGTAAAGTTGTAAAGTGATTAGGTGTGTCAACAATAGCTATGACTTATGTATTACATAGTAATAAATATCGTATCAACTAATATATAACTTACAGATAATTTATAATTAATAACACTAAGGGCTACAAATTTATACAATGTTGTGCCCCTATTGTAAAGTGTTAGCACTTTACAGTTTACAGTTTTAAAATGGTAAACAAACACCCAGTAGTAGTTTCCTTTTTATATAAGAAAGAGTAAGCTTTATGTTCACACATATCATATTTCACAATTAAGCCATTCAAGACAAATGTAGTACTATTAAATTAAACTATTAAATACAATTCATAAACAAAATGTTAGAGTCTCCCTTAAAAGCAATATTCAGAGAGAGTAAGAACCACCCACACATCCCACATATTATTAGCACAGATCACACACAGACAAGCAGTGCTGAGTCAAGATCCTGGTTATGCAGACTTCAATATTTCATGTTTACAATTTCTCTGGATGTAACAATGTTTTGTGTCAATTTACAAACCACGTGATAAATAGTCTGCTTATATCTGGGGGGCAAAAATAGAAATTATTATACTACAACGGTATCAACTGTGACACTAGAGAGAATAAAGTAAACATTCGGACTAGGTTTTCAGCAGGTAAAACGAGTTGTGTTTGTACGATTTCCTTGAGCTATAATTGGGCATCAGACAGAAAAGAGAAAATGAGTCTCATGTCCTTTATCCTTTTACAGTCTAACAGATAGACAAACCACACCAGTGATATCGCGCCAACCTTTAGAACCCACATTAAATATGGAGAAACATCTCACGCTAGACCTTTTCTGTGGTAATAGGGGTTTTGTATTGAGAATAATGAGTATTTTATATTCTCTGAGCTTCATCCGTGGAAACAACCTTCCACACGTCCCCAAATTTAACTTGATTGGATCATCATGCTTCCTTCGCTGAGCAAAGGTAACACTATGAACTCAATTTTTATCGAATCAAGCATCCAATGTTTCATGAAGTCTTACACTCAGGTTTTGCTTCAGAACGAGCATGTCTGTTCATTGTGCAAAGGAATTCTTAAGTGTAAACATGGCCTATTTCATCTCCTAATGCTATGAATGTCAAAGTACCTTGAGTACAAAACTGTCAATCAAATAAAGACAACAATACATACAATAATACCTTTCATTCAACAACCACTGGTACAGAGCACGATGACAGCTCAAATACATTTAAAGGTTACAACTCATGCGGAATCCTTTTGTACTTTTTAAACCATAGGCAAATGTTCACCGACATAAAAATATAATTATCGTGGCAGAGGTATAACTGATGTATATGAATACACAGGAGAGTGTGATTGTGGCAGACGTTGAGCTTCAATAGAACATAGGCAGGGAGGCTGGAAAGGGTGGAATTGTGTTTGGGTTGGTGTGGTAAAATGATTCCCAGACCCACTCTGGAGCCAGATGGTGCGGCAAAGCATTAGACTAGTGCAATAGTCAGAGTAAAATCCACAGTGGTCCCATATTCCAGGCTCGTAACTTCCCAGAAGCAGAATTCCAAATCCACATCAGGCAGTGAGATCTTGTAATTAAACTACTTTGAATTTCTTCTACCAATCCGATTTTTCTACACAAAAACTGACCTGTCATCTCCATCAAATCCGAACAATCTTTGGCAAACTGTGTGAAGCCTCATGCATGTCTGCCCATGAATGTAATACGTATCAATGTAAATTCGTTTTGTGTGTTTGTGTGCGGGCACATGCTGCGTGTGCATGTATCACGAAAAGGTCATTTTAGCTACATCTCTCCCTTGTATTTGCACAAGCTGTATCAGATGATTAAAAAACAGAAAGATTACTCTGTCTCTGTCTGAGGGATAAGGGGAATTTCTTTCTTCTTCTAAACAGTCTAATGTTAAGAACCTGATCTATTTAAATGACAGAGGTCATCCCTTGTGTTGAGTCAGTAATTGTGTCCTGCCTGGGGGCAAAGAGGGGACAGCAAGGGTTGGTCATTATAGGTACAAAAAGTGCATGCAGAAAAGCCATAGCTAGTAATGATTAATGAGCTCTACAGAGATAAGCCTCCACCTAGTCTAGTTAATGCAGGCCATGGTGGGCATAGCTCAGAATAGCTTATATTTAACATATGATCAACGTATGTAGCTCACCTCCACCTACAGAGATAAGAAAAAACAAAATTAAAGATGAACTGTTTGTACTCAGCCAGTCATTGTAAATACCTGTTTAATTTGAGAATAAATAAAGACTTGCATGCAGAATGACTCAATCTTGAATGGGCTCACAAACAATTGATTGGTAATGTTTTGGTAGGACCAAAACATTAAACTCAAGGTAGTGTGCCAGTCTACACTTACAGGGCATCACACATTTACTCTCACCCAAGTTCAGTTTAGAGCAGCCACTCAACTTAGTGGCATGTATCTGGATCGTTAAAGGAAAGATGATCACACGAAAAGGAGAACATGTCAAATTAAACCGAGCTGAAAACAGAAATTAGTAAACATGAGAGTACGGAAGTGTTCAGCACCAACAATAAATGTCCAACCCTGCCGGCTGCCTGGTTGTATCCATTACCCTGTGCTGCATCGCCAAGTCGGCGCTGCCCTGTGATGGACTGGCATTCTGTAACTAAGCATTTTAATATTAGCCTTTTTTTAGCTATGTTAACAGAAAGCATCTACTAAGTGAACGGCTTGGCCAAAATCCCCAGATCCTAAATGAACTTTTATAACAGAGCGACATCCAGCCCTTCATACTAGGACATTGTTTCTCTACTTCTGTTTGTGCTTCTCTCAGCAGAGACCTCGCTCTCTCCCTCTCTCTGCCTGCGAGCGTATGAAGTGCTAAAGTTATTAAAGTTAGCCTGGGTCAAATCACTTTCGCTATTTCATTTAAAGATACTAATCTCTACACCTTGGCACTGATTAACGGTTGTCATCCCCCTGTTTGAATTGCAATCAATAGAGTGAGTATGCATCAGTGTGCAAAAGGGAAAGGACGGCAATTCATTCTCTTCTCCGCAAGCTCCCCTACAGATCCTTGCCAAACTCATTAGTGCCTCTTCAGATGAGACACTTAATTAAAATACTGCCTACCCATGTCCTGACAGGCTTGATGTATGCATTAGGAGTGTGGGTAGAATACATATTTGTGGATTTATATCCATGTGTACAGCTAGGACAGTTGGCTCCTTAATATTGTCTTAGTATAACCTTAAAGAGAAAATGCCACCCACAGTAAATTAAATCTATAAAATTGGTCTGATAATTTAACTAATGAGCTGTAATTGTAACAGAACTATTGTTTTTACACCACAAAAGATCATTTTAATGTTTCCATATAAGTAAAATCAATATAATTGTGCAAACAATGGTTTTTAATGGCTAGAATAAATGAATGCTAGAATATATTTTTTAATTTTAAGGCAATACTGGACATCAGACTGAGCAATCACACATACCAGCCAATTCACAGCAGGTCCCCCTGAATACACTGCTTAAAGGTGTGCAAGAACAGAACGCTCTTTCACCTTTAACAGGAAAATTGTCATGGTGGATTTGTTTCTGACTGGCAACAACAAACAGCAACAGCAGCTTACTCATCCAACATGATGGTATGTCACAGACTTATGGAATATCGCAAGTTGTAATTTTATCCTGTTGCATTAAGTGAGCTAAACAACTAGGCCACTGCATACCACTGCGATATATAGTGGCCATTGTGTGTCAAATTTCAATTGTTGTGTTTGTTAGCAAAAGAAATCTATGCGCTGTTGTTTGTGGTCGGTTTCAGCATGAATTCTCTGAACACGCTCTGCTCTACTGAAGCTAGAGGGACACTTCTCTCAAACCTTTCATCCCCGATCCCTCCCACATCAGCTTCACAGGGTTATGGTCAGGTGACTGAGAAGGTAATTCCATTGCAGACAATATTGCTTCTAACCTGTGCAGACATCTCTTCCACGGCTCTAAAGTAAATTGGTGACCTTTGAGATCAGACAATCGCAGTACGCACAAACGTTTGATAGTGTATAAAACAACGGTGAGTCATATAGTGTTGAAAAAACTTTTGAGTTATATTTGTCATTATACACTGAGCCTCCTTGTTTCATTTCCAGCCAACTATATTCAAGTACAATGAAGGTCATTTGATTACCTGATTTACTAGCTGTCTGCCCACTAAAGTTTCAATCAGGTCTTTCATGTAGGACTAGTATTGCATCAGAAATCTTCTTCACCAAATCCACCCTGCCACTTGTCTGTAGTCTCTATACAATCGCTGTCTTTAAACCTTAAGCTGCTGGATGATGCAGTAATCTAGAGCGACCCCTGAACTCCTTTTTTATACAGGGATTTGCGCTATATTTTCAGTGTCATCAGAAAAGATTATTACCTCTCCTAGCCTCAAATTTCACCATGCTGCCTACACAAGACACAGTGAAGTTTTTTACATGCCGCTTCTCCACAAAAAGTACCTGCTGAGTGTTCCCCCCAGAGGAAAGGAGATCACTTCAAACTGCACCCCGGAGTAAGTGGTTTTGATGAATAAGGGTCATTGTGTTACAGATGCCTGTGCTAATTACTCTGTTTTCTGAGTTATTACTTGCAGATTCTTCACTATGAGCCATGCTAATGCAGCTCTGTGCCATCCCTCAAAGAGAAACAAATGCTCAGCAGAAGCGCCTTTGTTTTATGAGGTACGTTCCTCTTTGGTGGAAGGCGAGGCTTGCTTCCGATTTGTCATTACTATAAATTACAGAGCTGTCCATTTGAAAGCAGTTGGAGATAGTTCTTTTGCACAGTCGGGATGCTTTAGTTAATTTGCCCGAGCAGTAAGCTGGAATTTTGATTAGCATGTTCATCCGTTATTGATGAGCATTTATGCAAAATTACCTTACCGTTGGTTAATTACTTACATACAGTACCATTGCTCAATACAATAGATGATGTCCAGCATGCATTAACCTATATTCTCAGAATAAACTATACAAGGCTCATTCACAAATGAACATCACACAATTCTGACATACACATTTACATATGCAGATATGTACTCGTACTCTTCCCATCTATGTAACTGGATAGTTCTCTTACATGTCTATTGCTGCTTTTCTCTCTGCATAAGTGATCTTCTTATTTTGCTAATGTGGATTGACAGATCCACATCTGGGTTAAAGGTTATACATTTTTGTCTGTCATTCAGATATATCCAGTATTCCCAGTCCTGTATCCAGGCTAATCCTGCAGCCCTGCACTTGCTGGCAACAGAGGTGAGAATATGTTTTCTGTCTCGGGACGAGGTGCCTGCCAGGAGATGTGAATTGGAGCAGTGGAGATTGCATTCATGGCAGTGGCCCGTCACCTCTGGCCAGGGGTGAGGCAGGCTGCTATTTGTTTTCACATCAAGGCCTTTTCTGTATGAGGCAACATGCTAAGCTCAAGAGACAAAGCTTCTGAGACTTGTGCACACAGTCTGCCTAATGATAAAATAGTCTTTCTAAAAGGGAATCTGATAGGACTGGTTTTTGTTGTTGTTGTTTTGCAGAGATGGATATTACTGCATAAGCACAAGGCAAAAGTTTTGTGCAGACCAGAACTCAACATGTGAGCAGAACTTTAGAAATCAGTAACTTTGTAAATACAAGTCAGGTAAATAATGGAAAGCTATTAATAAACATGTTTACAAAGAAAGTTATCTCTGCTGTATTTCTTATTTAGCCAAAATCTTCTATAATAAAATCATTCTAAATTGTTTTTAATGCCATTAAAAAAATGCTCACCTATGACTACTTCATGCTTTAGCTTTGTCAAGTTATGAAATCACTTCTGGCATTCAGGTGGCACAGTACCAGTTTGCTGACCCATCATCGCATTGACCTGGGTTTCAGTCCTTGTGGCGTCTTCCAGTCAGATTGTTCGTACCTGCTGAACCCTGTGATGGACTTGTGTCCCATCAAGAGCATGCTTATGCCTGTTCTCTGGGATAGGTGCCAGACCCACCAGTGGCACTTACCAGATAAAGCAGGGTTAAAACGTAAAAAAAATCACAGCTCTGGGTTATAATTTTATAAAAACTTTAATCAGTTTCAGTCCTGGCATTCATCACAGACATTTTTTCAAGCTATTTCTTTGTAGCTGATATTTAAACCAATTTAGCCTGGAGCTCAACAACTGTACTAACCAGGTTTCTGATGCACTAATGGTCACTGTGTGTTCTGGAGCAAGTAGAACGTAAGTTATGGAATGGTCAGTACTGCTAAATGTTGTCTGTTTTAAACATGTTCTAATGGGCTGTGAAAGCCGCCTTGTAGCAACGCTGTGAAATGTGTGGAGCATACAGATTGAACATTGAGAGTAAGTGGTCGAGGTGTAGACACATTCTAACAGGCATGAGGAGCAGAAAAGAGATTTATTTTTTCTTACCTGGGGGAAGGTGACAAAAGGAAATGGTTTTTGTTATGGCCTTCAAGGGCTCTCACATTTCTGAGATCATCCATCTTGATCAAGAGTTCCACATATGATCACTGATCCCCGTGACAGGGAATGACTTTTCGTGATGACTGCCTGTGTAAGAAATTAGTAATTTGTGGTATGGCTTCAATTGACATGGTTGCCAATTCTCTCTGGTTCCCCTCTTTGGAATTGAACCCTGATTCTCCTTCACACATGATCACTATTGGAGGTGCATATAGTAGCATGAGATTTGATGTACAATATTAAGATGTATTATATGATATGTGATAGTAATGATATTGCTTGGTCACTATGCACACATTACTACTGGATACTGGACAACAGCATATATTTAATGGCTTTGAGGACAGACAGGCCCAAAGGCAGTACTGGCATCAGAAGGTATGCTGGAGGCAAACATCACAAGCCGGGATTTTCTGTTCCATCCAGATGAATTTGTTTACTCCCATAAAAAAAGAAACTCAACACATATGAGGGTATGGCAGTATTCTGAAATAAGTAAGCAGGAAAGAGTTGGGTGCAAATGTTTATATTGGTGTGGCTCAATCTCCCATTATCAGAGTTTCTCCACTGGTGTCGGTTGGTGTCAGCTTTGAACAGTGTATCAGAGCTGTATTTGGCTTTCAGGTGCATCCAGCATGCCTTCCCTATCGATTCCATGTGAATTCTGTTTTGGTAAGTGTGATTCTTCATCATAGTACATTTACAAATACAAACCAAAGGAGGTGCCTTCTGGACTAAACACAAGTATATGTACGTGGCAGGAGAAAGCAGAAATGTACACAATCCCAAAGGATAAAGTGTGAAACAGATATCATAGTTTAGTTTCCATGTCTTGTTAGCCTAACACCTACTACTGGGATCACTATCTGTTTTCTTAAATAAGAGGGCGTTCCTTTTTTGTCTCTTTGCGGCACACATTCTAAGCCTCCTAATTTCTGGATGAAGGAGGGTCATTTTGATCAAGAGACTGAATAATTAATTAGCCATTATTATTTAAGGTTGTCAAAACTACATAAATCATTTTTACTAAAGAGAAATGAGAATGATTAAGAATACAAAAAGATCATAGATACAGGAAAGGATCATTCGTGGAACTCTTGATCATGTAATTAAAAACAAAGGGTATAAATTATACATAAAGAAGACTACACAAAAGTATTTAATGCAACAGTTGATAGTACAGACTCATCTTACAAGTAAAAGTAGTTTTTTTGAGTTCATGTAAAACTTTGTTAATGTTCCATAAGCATAAGGCCATTACTGTCTACAGGCAGTATTGCCAAAGGCAAGCCTTTGGCCAGTAGAGACACCAGAGAGCGTAACAATTAAACATAAAATATGAAAGTAAATACAGAAATGAGGACTCTCCCATAGCCCATATCTGTAATTAGTCAAAGGAATTTGGCTTTCTCATTGGCAGCTTGTACATTTGATATTGATTGACTATAGCCACAAAACAAACAGAAATGGAGTGTGGCAAAGGCTCAATAGACCGCAGATTAAAATGCTAATGTTTAGGGCGAGGGGGGAGGGTAAAAAAGTTTCTAATGGTTGGAATGGGAATGAAAGCGGAATTATTTAGAACTGGATTTGCACTGACAAATGGTGTGATGGGAGCTGCTACATCAAAAGAACTGTGGACCCAAGTTTTGGGATTTGGCCCAACACAGAGGGAAGCTGCAAATCCATTCATTACCTTAAGCCTTAGATATAACCACCCTCGTCAAAGCGACGACTGAGCGTTAGCCATGCTGATCAGCATTCATTCTGCTAAACAAAACTTACAAGAACAATTTACTTGTTTACCAATTTTGCTAGAGATTATGTGAATTGGGAACATTTAAGCTTACACTGCTTATGTTTTACTCCAATAACTCTACAAGTAACTGTTTTGTGTTTGCATTGCTTTCCATCTGGGAGCATAGCCATTTTGTCTCACCTAATGTGATTACGAGGATTTGTGGGTGTAGAATGATGAATGAGGAGCAAATCCACAAACAGATGGATTAATGGTTTATCACTGCACCTCTCAGACTGGTTCTCTGTGTGAGGTTGCTTTTGTTCTAAAATAATGCTCATTGGTTGGAAATTGGGGTCACCTAAGAGTCTCCCTGCAAAAAGAAGTATTGTTCATAACATAACGAGTGTAAGCTTGTAATAACTTGACTAAAGTTGCCACTGGAGGCATTGAAAAGCTGTCACAATTCATCATTGTTGATAACTGTGCAAGGTTTTATGAAATTTACCTTCAAGCGCTAAGTTCAGACAATTAAACACTGATCACTAAATATGAATATGGTGTATTCTACTGCTTGATGCCATGCTGTGTAAGTGTGTGTCAGGCAGCAGCACTGTATAGCTGGAGTCAGGCCTATGAGATTTATGTAAACAGCCTGCCATTATCTGTCACCTACACTGCCTTCTGCCCCAGAATAGTGACAAACGTATCGCCCACCTCTACATATCTTCCCCTTCTAAATTTTGCAGCCGGGCCATCGCCTAGGCATCATAGCCAAGCTTCATATACCTTTTTTCCCCTGCCAAAATCAGAAAGCTCGCACTGGCATGAGGTGATACAGTAATGAGAAGCACACTGCTGTAACTTGATAAGAAAAGTCAATTTGTGGTAATTAACAGTGGGTGTCGCAACGGGTGCTCTTTCTGAAGGGAAACAAGGCCTCTTTCTCTTCCTCACATGCTGTGGAGAAGAAAGCTCTCCTCAACCTGCCTACATGCAAAAGAGAGGAACCTCAAGCTGAGAGAAAGTTATATTTCTCAAATGACATCGGGGGGCTTGGCGAATTTGTTCACCACCCACTGCACAACAGATTGAGAAGGGTGCCATTTCTCTCATAACTTTCACCAATTGAATGGATTTACTTTCAGTTCTCATGTCAGCAAACTGACAACAGACTTTGATGCATGGAGTCAAGCACACCTCTCAAAACCTGTGCATTTACCATGTGCCAATCCCCCCTCCCATCTATTAGAAATCATATATTTAGCTGTCATGGATCAATGGTTCCAGTGCACAAAGACAGCCCCAGGCACAGCAAAGTAGAAATACTGAGTTACACAGGTAGAAAACAAGATGGTGTTGTGCTGGTTACTTGGACAAAATAGCGATGGTGAACAGCATATATTTTCAATAAACAAATAACACACACATACACAAACCCAAAACTGGCTATAGCAGTGGCCATTGCTTTACCCATACAAGTGAATAATACTAACCTTTTCATTGTGTGAAAACGCTGAGGCAACTGGAACACACTTTAATTACGTAAACATGACTTTGAGAAATGCTCAGTGGCGGAAGAGGCACAAAAGCTGTGAATTTCCACTTACATGTATATATTAGAAAGGGTTGATGTATTTAAGGGTACACAGAAGATGTACCCTTAAATAATGTGTGTGCAAAGGAGAGTGTCTAACAGAATTTCAATGAAGTCTCAAGGTTCTGCTAAAGGACAGTAGAAATGGGATGAAAATGGGAATTGGCTAATAAAAGCTTTATAGTGTAGTATGGGCATATACATGTTACCAAAGTTAACAGATTTAGCAAAGAGTCATTACAGCTGATAAGGCAGATGTTTATTTGCATTCTTTAATGCATGTTAACACGGCAATTACAAGGTAAACAGTATTATGAGCCTGATATAAAGCCTGAAATTTAATTTGTGCCAAAGTATGACACCAGAATCTGCATGTCAGAGCAAAATTGATTCGTGTGAGCCACTTTGTACCTGTTTGTCCACTTTTGGTGAACCTGAGCCCACAGTAGCCTTAAACTTCTTTTCTTGGCTGCACAATCTGTGCTGAAATGTGAATTGTCAGAATAGTATTCATTATTCCACTGCCCCAATAACTGCCTATTTGATAATTGCATGATCGAGTAGATTTGTGTTTAGAGTAAAATGTGCAGGAACCTTATGGCTCTAAATACGTCTCTACCTACAAGAAGCATGGTCAAGTCCATTTTTGAGGCAGTTCTTTACCCCAGGACAAAAAAGCAAGATATTTGACAATTTACCCTGTATGCCATACTACAAAATGATTTTCTCCCAATTTGACAATGTTGAAAGTACGCTTATAAATGCTCATTTTTAAAATCCACAAAAGGTCTGTCACCCTCTTCAAACTGCCGTTATCTGTCACAGAGTCACAGCTTTCTGACTGCAGTAACAATTTTAAGCTATTAGTTTAAAAAATCACATGTTGTAACACTTGTCCTTTGAATGCCAGACTGAGTGCTGTAGGCTTTCAATTTACATATTCCCTAACGCCTTTTACAACTTGCCATTTGGCACTGAGCACCCACAACAAAGGAATTTGTTGATTTTTTTTCTGCTCTGTGCTTGAACCACATTGAACTGAACCATGTGTGAACTGAACTGTTATCTGAGTTCCCGTAGATTTTCTGTCAGCTTAAACCAGTCTGGTCATTCCCCATTGACTTCAGCAGTCATGGCATGGTCAAAATCACTTAGATCACACTTTTTCCACCATTCTGAACGTTGAAGTATACAGCCTAAAGCTGCTGACCCTTGGATGCATGCTTTATGTATTGAACTGCCACCCCACAATTTGGTAAGTGTAGGTCAGTGTAGGTCACACCCAGACAGTGATAAGACAAGGGAAAAGGATTCAACTAAATCTTGATGTCTCGTTAAGCACATGCAGCAGACCTCTACCTTTCTGATGTTGGGTAGAACCATTGCCAGGTGACAGGCCTGTTAGCTTCCAGTCTGGAGAAGCTTGTCACACTGCCAAAGCCTAGGCTGTTACATGGTTTGCAGATCTCATATATGCTAAGCAGAGATAAGGCACTTGCTTCAACTGCCGGACAGAGCACCGGCTGTCTTCTAAAAGAGATCTCAGAGAGTGTGGCTCGATTAGTTCTATGGAAGAAATCATGAGTTTGTATGAAACTTTGCATGAAAGCCAATTCAGTGTAAAATGAGTAGTCCAGCTATATAACCTTAGTGTTGAATAGAACTTTAAAGTTTTTATATCTATAAGACACATGTCAGTAAATGACACCCAGGGCAATTAGAGGTTTCCCTAAGCTAGCCTTGGTAAATAAGAATTAAATTTGGCGATATCAAATTAAAAGCCAACAGACCTTTTGCCAAAAAGCAATATCTGACTAGCTAGGCTGCAGCTGTCCATCAGAACAAGCAGGCAAAAGAAAAATCCTACTTGCTTCAGCTCTCCTTGCTCTCTCCCTGTCACCTCAACACTCCTCCTTGATAATCTTAAGAGATCACTGCCATAATTTAATTAAGGTGAGTGTAAAAAAATCATTAAATGGGAGGAGGGGAGTAACAATCACATCATTTCGATTGTAAGCACTTTCAGTCCTTTTCTAACACTCCTCTATTCCTCATAAACTCTGCACTGTAGTTTATAGCAACTATATATAAATGACCTCACTCTCCACATCATGCACTCAAAGCATTAAGTCTGCACTTT
Organism: Parotocinclus maculicauda; assembly: GCA_034780255.1. Lineage (NCBI taxonomy): Eukaryota > Metazoa > Chordata > Actinopteri > Siluriformes > Loricariidae > Parotocinclus > Parotocinclus maculicauda. Next base: position 4,850 of record JAUZSU010068257.1, on the reverse strand, counting down.
CTCGATGGCTACGCAACACAATCAATCAATTCAGCATGTCACAAGGCACATGGATAGTACAAAGTCTTCATCATGGGAGATGTAAACACTAAAGGCGCACGTGATTGACAGGTACGTTTAAAACAGACTTATTCTGATTAACAAAGTATGCAAAGTAACCAAGGCTAGATGAGAGAAAAGAGGAAAGTGAGTGAGTGCAAGCAAATAAAACTGCCTTTAAAAAACAACACTGAAGCATGTTAAGGTCTTGGAATAATAAATATAGACATATCCAGAACATTAACTGGATATACACATAGAATATTTATGTTTACGTAAATAAAAGGTTGAGAAAAGTAGTTATAGAATTTGTGCGCATCACCAGAACTACTAGGCAGATTGAAGTTTACATATGTATTTAATCAGGTGTCAGATGCGATTCCCCAAAGCACAGTGAAGCTGAAGACCTGAGTTGACATGCAGTAGGGCTGTCAAAATAAAATTCGAAATGAAATTCAAACTTTCTTTAAATTCAATTAGAGAAGCTAACATTTGAAATTAGAAAATCATAATTTGAATGTCAAATCATTTGTAATCTGCACCACAAATGATTGCATAATCACGTACCAACACATTAACCACTCCTGTTTCCTAACTGCTTGGACTGTAAACAACACAGTAGGGACAGAGGAGCATAATTTGGAGAAAAAAAATCCTGACGAGACTGAGGCAGCCGAAACGAGCTGTGTGGGAATAGTGTGCTTACTTGTTCAACTACAGGCAGGAATCCACATGCAGTCTAAAAATACTGGAGTTCTCCCGCTAATGCCGTTTCATTCTGAAACAGGCTTAAGTAACGACATTTGACACCCCAACTACAATAAAGGTGCTCCCATCTTTATAGCAATAAGAAATAACAAAAAGGAACAGTATATATGTTAATTGATATGTACTACAACAATGAACTGGAAGGCGAGAGCTTTCAAAGCTTGGAACAAACACTTACAACCCATGCTATTCATAACCAGTTGGGTTTCTGTAAAAAACTGAATGACTCAGGTCTAACTTCTAATATCACATTCCACTGATGATGATAATGATAATAATAACAATAATTATAAAATATTTGGTAGATTAAGCAGTGAAATAATGTGTTCACTGTCCTCATATTTACTTCAAAAATATATTTAACATTCAAATTCATTTGAATTTTGCAGATAAAAATAGACAGAACATTAGAATTTAATTTATGAATGAACCTGACAGTCCTAGCATGCCGTTCTGAATCAAAGAATGTAAATAACATGGAGCAGAACCCTTGCACAATCCTTTGCTCAATCTCCACTATATGTTCATTCAAAAATGAGAAACCGAAATGTGTGAAAACCCATTAACTTTGCTGACTCCAAACACACATACATTTCAATTCTTGACAACATAGCAATCTAAAGCCATTTTTCAACAGCCGCAAAGGGATATGTTTTTGTTCAATACTGCCAGAGTCACAGTGGTATTGTTATTTCTGTCCAAAGCGCATGACTGCATTTGTAGGCACTACAAAAGTCCAATGGGCAGGGCGGGAGGAGGGATAATAATTAATTGGAAATCACATGGAGTGTTTTTAAGGTGTATGCATTATGGAACTTATAACTCAAGTTATACAATGGACTGCATATAAAAAAATTATAATAAAGGTTTTTGTGCTGGTGCTGTAATATTTTTAATAACATATGTTCAATTACTAAATATAGACTCATAATGTACACAAGTGCAGAGCAAGCACATATCATATCTCCCACCATTTATCATTCAACACACATTTGATAAATAAAGCAATAATCAATTACAATGGGCTGTTATGAAAGCATTAGCTAGTGTTCCACTGAAGAGGGAGAAATCTATCTTTATATCCCATAATAATTTTACACTTGAGTGAGCATGAGGCACTGAGAACAAGAAGTGAGGAGTAGATAGGAAAGAGAGACATAACAGAAAGGGATGAAGTATAGAGAGAATACAAGGACACGTAATATGAAGTACTGAGCATGAGTGACAGGTAATAACTAATGAGAGAATATGTCATTATTTTATTATAAGCACACAATAAATGAAACTGCAATATGGGCAGTGGTGAAGCCCAATCCATGCCTGTATATTATGAATCTGTTAGCAGGGAGTGTGACTGAAATAACAGAGACCACTAATTAGGAGAGGTTTCAACACACTTTTTGCCATGTTGTGGACTAATGTTCTTGACTGTAAACATGTGGGAAGCATATACCGTCAAAGCATTGCAACATTTGGATTGCAATACACTGATGGAGAAGCTAGAGGAATATTTTTGAATAGATATATAAAGATTAATAAGTGTAGAACTTGCAGTTCGAGACGTAACATAGCTGTTTGTAATTGTGACATTTCTACTTGTGCTGATGAATCCACAAATGTGCTACAGTCAGAGAGCGGCTTCACAGTTCCATCTTAAATGCAAAGATCTAAAAGTTCTCATTATAAAAAAGCTTCCCGCTCTCCAGGAGGCTAAATATGGGAGAGAGAAAGTACACAATACAAGTTCACTCCTGTACTGACAGCTGAAAAGGTCTGCGCTGTGTTTTCGCAAGAGGAAATATTATTTAAATAAATCTTTAAACATCAAGAAGCCAATTCTGACTTAAAGAGAAAAAACAGTCCTACTCTAATCCCTAAAATGAAGTAATCCCAGAGATACCATAACAAGTCTTCCAGTAAATCAAACTAAAACATAATTGTAAGGCAAATTAAAGTCAGGATCAGGAATAAAAGTTTGGGATTGCATTATCCAACCCTTTTAGTATGTTGTTTTGATGGGGATCTCCTAATACTGCTAATTCAGCACCAAATTACACTCCCCACAAACAAAGGACCACTCACTAAAGCTAGGTGCCAATTTTAGGACACTTACAATTAGCAGATGAAACTGTGCTTAAGCTCTGCTGAAGCTAACTGACACTGTTGCTGGGCTAAAATGAGAAGGACGTAAATGATAAGGCTATTAAAATCATAAGGTGGAGTAAGTATGCGGCAGGATTTTAATTCAAGGTGAGGCATAACAAAGTATTTATAAAAGAAGAATGTATTATATTGTAAATAAGATGTGAAAATATATAGTAACAGTTACAGTAAAACAAACAAGGCATTCTGGAATCCCTGCTTAGGTTGGAGTGATAATTCAACAAGTACCTACTAGTTCACCAGCTTTTATTAACACTGGACAATAAACTACAGCAGTGGGGTGGCAATCTCAGTGCAAAGGCCCTCCTAGAAAGACAGAGGTCTACTTAGACAAACACAAGCCGAATTTCCCAGAATACCCTGTGGGTCCAGTCGGCTTGTGGCTTCTGCTTGCTTTGATTACATAAAAAGTAGTACAGGCAGAACAGCGAAGAAAAGGGCCCAGAGGACAAGGCCAGTGACAGGCCATATTAAGGGCAGGCAGTCACTTTTACTAGTAATGACCACAGGGGTAAAGCCAGAGCAGAAGTGCTGATGTCGAGATTATTTTTTTACTTTGAAAGTGGGAAAAATGGTGAGTAAGAAGGTAAAGGAAATGAAGATATTGACTGAGAAAGACTGAAAGGTTAAATTGTTTATGCCTCTGACAATGGACAGCAAAGCAAAGACCAAGAAACCAACTGTACTTATTATGAGAACCTCACAATGTGTCATCTGCAACTTCTTCTACAGTACTTATGGCACAGCAAATGCTACGTTTCAATCATGTTGGGTTTGTACAGACCAAGAACACGTGAACGAATGAGACACGAGGCAAACAATACTCGAAATACGAATGTTGGAGAGAGCAAGCATCTGTGAAATTTCTCTGCAGCAGGCGATGCCTACACATCACTTCATTTGTGTGAACTGAGGTTAGTCCTCGGCATGGCAAACTCATACTATGCTTTTTGAAACTTATTTTTTCTTAACATTTTTGGTTTGCTGTTGGTTGAATTCAGAAATGCAGTACCTGTGAATACAGAGGGATAACTTTCCAGTGTTTTATTTACATTCAGATTCCCACAGAGATGTTTAAGTATTTACCAGTGTTTGTTTTTTTACCTTTAAACATTTTTTTTAGCAAATTACTTATCATAAACTTCGGATGAATAGCTCCACATCATGGCATGCCGGCTTGTCTAGTTTAACACTAAACGTTTCACTTGCTCACATTTTTATTTAACACAGTCTTGAGATTAACTAAAAATATCACAGATACTGTAATTACTTCATGACTTTCTTTAAAGATAAGATAGAAAACGATATACAAAAGACTCAATGCTCATCAAATCACCCATCCAGATGCAGCAATAGTGTAGATTTCTGTTTAATTACCTCTAAATCAGGACTAGATTATTTTGCCCCAATTACTAATACTGAATTGTCCTCACTGACCAGCTCGTCTAAGTCAGCAACATGTTTATAAGATCCAATCCCTACATATTTACTCAAATAATTATTATCTAGTAATAAAGAACCATTACTTATTATCATAAACTCATCCCTTACCTGTGGTTATGTGCTAAAATAAATGTTCCGTAATAAAACCCCTGATTAAAAAAGCCATTATCCTAGTGTTCTGTCTAATTATAGACCAATCTCATTTATAACCTCGAGGTTGGATTACTGTAATGTTTTACTCGCTGGATGTTCTAGTAAATCTCTAAGTAAACTTCAACTAGTGCAGAATGCAGCAGCTTGAGTGCAAACTAGAACTAAGAAATTGGATCATCTCTGTTCTGTCGTCTCTACACTGGTTACCAGTTAAGTTTCACATTGATTATAAAATACTTCTTGTAACATATAAAGCTCTACATGCTCTGGCCCCACATTATCTG
>JAUZSU010068256.1:0-28594 GCA_034780255.1 Parotocinclus maculicauda | reverse complement strand
GTAGTTTAGAACCTCATAAATGGAGTTAAGTGTATGAAGAGGACTTGTCTACCACCAGACTCAGGACTTCACTGCTGGAAAATCCACAGCCCCTTAAATTCAAGAAAACAGATCATTTTAGCAAGTGTCTATTGTTCTTACTAGAAGTATCGATGAATGGAACGTGAAACTAGAAAATGTCATGTACTCATGATCAAAACAGCCCTCTACACATGGACCTTCAGAGGGTAAACACACATCAGTGGCACACAAAATAGATCTAAGAAAAAGACGGAACATGTTGAAATGTAGTAATATTGTTAGCCGACTTTTGTTAGCTGTTTTAACTCAAGGAGTAGCAGGTATGAAGTGATATACACTGCTCACAAATCAGTGTATATTTCATTCATTTTTGTGAGCAATATGGTTACTTTACAGCAATGTAGAGTTTAGAAATGTTTAATGATTTGCAGATGTATCATGCGGTATTCCTGATTCTTCTTAATGGCAGTGGTAGATTCAGCCATGTGATCATACTCCGTGAATGATATCTCTAATGCAATTTATACTGTATATAATATTTATTACAAACTGTAATAAGTCACTTGTGTTCACCTAAAATTATATATCAAGTGTTGTTTCTGATTAAGATTTTTAATTGTACAAATACACACTGCCTATTATGTACCACTACTGGATGAGCGTTGTGCTGATACTATAGTCATGCAAAGGTTGCACGTGTAAACTACTAACCTAACTAAGAAAGGGGATGTGGCCAGTAAAAAGACTTAGTATTACCATACGGTAGGCAACCCTGTCAGTAAGATTAAAGTCAGGTAAAGAGTCAAAGTGAAGGACTACACACATTCATTTGAGCTTTTATTTTGTGCACGTTAAGAAACTGTAGTTTAGAACCTCATAAATGGAGTTAAGTGTATGAAGAGGACTTGTCTACCACCAGACTCAGGACTTCACTGCTGGAAAATCCACAGCCCCTTAAATTCAAGAAAACAGATCATTTTAGCAAGTGTCTATTGTTATTACTAAAAATATCGATGAATGGAACGTGAAACTAGGAAATGTCATGTACTCACGATCAAAACAGCCCTCTACACATGGACCTTCAGAGGGTAAACACACCTCAGTGGCACACATAAAATAGATCTAAGAAAAAGACGGCACATGTTAAAAAAAGTGACACCTACAGACTGGTCAGCTAAAAACAAATGTCACATTTTAAGCAGGACGAGGGCAAGAGTCATGATTGAGGGCTTTTAGCTAAAGTACACGGAAGGCAATCATGGGCGGCGAGAGGAGTTTGTCGAGATAACGTGCTGTGAGATAGTGAGGTAAGACTAGACGATGATTGTAGAAACAAGGTGCAGGTAATAGTGATTGGTGAGTGTAAGTGCCATCAGTTTCCCCAAGATATTAAAGAAATGTTACATTTACCTCTTCCTCGTCAGTCTGTGAATCATCATTGGTGTTCGGCAGGAACTGGAAAGTGCTGATAGTGAATCGTCTCACATGTTTGGCCAGTGCCTCTGCAGGAGTAGGAGGGGGCTCCTGGGTTGGTGCCACATCAAGGGGGTTTGGACACCTATGAGAATAATGCAGTTATGCTAGTATATAAAATAAGAACTGTTTACAGATTAATGAAAAAACCTCACTCTCCAGTGCCAGTGTTGCTGCACACTTGTCCACAACCCCAGCAGGAGCTACACCCAATTCATCTAGATGGGAAGAGTAGCACAGCAGTTTGCACTGTCGCCTCAACTCCAGAGATGCAGGTTTGGTTTCTGACCTGGCCACTGTGTGTGGAATTTGCATATCCTTTCCATGTTTCCTAGGTACTACAGTTTTTGTCCACATTACAGGGAGACGTTAGGAATTGCTCCCCTGCAGTTCAGAATTGGATTAATAAGAACATGGAAAGTAAGTGACTATTGAATGTGGTGAGCAACTGATTAAAAATGAGATGTAGCTCCTGCTTAGTTAGCAAAGTTAAATTCTTGGGCAGGTGAGGATTTCAACAATTTCCCTCCCCTTCACAAAAGCCTACATTCCATTGCATTTTCTTTTCAATTAGTTAGAAAAGTATTCTTCATTGTTAGGTCCATACCCATCATAGATGAGGACCCACGCAGACTGTGCCGAGCGAGGGTATGCAACACAGTAATGCACCAGCAGTACAGTGCTGGGATCTGGAGGGTTCAGTAGTCGCAACTCCAGGTAAAGTGGTTTTCCCAGTAGCTTCTGCAAGGGCCTGTGGTATTGTGGGTAGTAGCTGCTGTACTGCTCGTCTAGAATTTCAGACAACAGTGAACATTAAATTAAACAAAACGTCATCTTAAACCAGCTACTGAAATCAGATTAATCAAATGCAGAAATTACAATAGTCAACAAATATTTTTCTTTATTTCTTAATGATTTTGATGAGCTGTGTTCATTATATAACAAGGATAACTGTCACATGGCTCTAATTTCCATGCAATCGAAAAGTGTTTTACCGCTACATAACTTAGTTATTAATTCTGAAAATATAAACATGCACTTGTATTGCTCAACCAAATGATTTAGAGGAAACTGCATGCATTTGCCACATACATTTAAACATACTTTAATGAATCAATTCACATGCCTAAACACAAAAACAATCACTGTACTGTACAAAATATGTCCTCAGTCACTGGCTTCTCAGCTCCTTAAATGTCTGTTGTATTCAAGCATCAGATTATCTCCATTTACCCTGCCAACTTTTTCCATAACCTCAATTTCCTAGTGAAATCTCTTATGCTCGTCACCGACTGCTTTGCAGTTTGGTGTAAAGAAGTCTGGATGAGAGTGCAAGAAATTAATTTAAGGACATGTTACTGCCAAAGTTTATGTGCCTGAGTAGATCTTCCACCAACTCTTCACATCTGTCTGCCCTGGTGTTTCCATTGAAATACCACCAACTGAAATGTTGCCCAAGCAGCCTTTTCCTAGCCATGCAGTAAACGGTGAAGCGCCTCATCTTGCAGAAGCAAGGTGGAAGAATAAATACGCCTTCCTTTATTTCTTTGCTCCACTGAACTTTGAAAATTTACAAAGGATATTTTGGAGTGCTTGGGTTTTTGTATACTGCCTTTACAAAGTTCTACATAAGACCCAACTTGAAATGCAATTGTGGTAGCAGAATCTTATTTGGTTCAACAAGTGCTAGATGAAAATTTTATCCCCAGCTGCAGAGACTGTCCGAGTGACCAGACTTTTCGCAGCGTTTTTCCCTCTTGCTCAACTATCCCATTCACATATTAAACAGCAATACATTGTGCAGCCACCCTAGAGACAAAGCACAAGGGCAATTTACCCCATTTAACAAATCTTTAGAATTACCTAGCTCAATAAACTTAACCATGATGTTCAAGACACACCTTTAGCAATCCTGAGCTGCACTCCAAACACCCCTTGTGCTTGAATAGATGGGCCCAGAGATGGACTTTTTACCAGGTAACCCACACTTGCAACTGTGCCAGGTATGTACCGACACTCAACCAGCAACCTACAGGAGTGAGATAAATGAAACAAACTAATGTATTATAGAATTACAGACCTTGTATGCATTTGGGCATGGGACAAGCATACTGAAGAAAATTATATGGTGTTAACATACCTAAATGGTGAATCTCTGGTTATGGTGCCATAGTTCAGACTTAAAGATTGCAGAGTGTTGAGGATCTCCAGCATATAAATCACAGTCTTGCCTATTACCTAAAAATAAATTGGACCTGGATTGTATCTGAGCATTGACTTGTAATACAGATACAAACATTGCTAAATACATTGGATAGAAGTAAATGTTTTACACAAAACAATAAGAAAATGATCATTTCACTCTATTGCCAAAGAACACAGTGGAATGCCTACTTTTAATCCCTAGTTTTGGACTACATGACTACCTTCACACAAGTAGAACAGAAATTAAGGATTTATTTAAAAAAAATAATAATAAAACAGTAGATGTATACCATGCCTTAAAGTAAGCCTTTGTCGGTTTAATAATACAGCAAAAAATAAATAAAAAAAGTTTTTGTATTTCATAGTGAAAGGATATAATACTATTCTATGCCAAAAAGTTTCAGGTCACAATTATTCAATCCCTATACAGAAAATCAGTCAGTTCATAATGTACACCTGTTCAACTGCTTGTTAATGCAAGTATTTAAATCAGCCAATCACATGGCAACAACTTTAGGTATATAGACATGGTCAAGACCTGCTGAATTTCAACCAGAGCATCAGATTGGATACCACTGTTGACCATCTCCATCCCTTTATTTTCCAGTGTACTCATCTTTACTCCTAGCAGCATACCACTATATCACAAAGCTCAAATGTGGTTACAAAGTAACAGTCACCAGATCTAAATCAAACAGAGCATCCTTGGGATGTAATGGAACAGGACATTTATCCACAAATGTCCAGCAACTGTCAATATGAACCCATGTCTCTGAGGAGTATTTCCAGCACTGTTAAATCTATGCCACTAATAATTAAGCCAACTCCAAGGGCAACATGGGGTCCAATGTAGTACTAAAAAGGTGTACCCAAGAAAGTGTATAACATTTCTGATTACAAAACCTGCTCCTTGTCTTTTACCTCAAGTTGGGATAAACAGGACTAATCCATTGGGAACAACGCACTTCAGCTGTGATGCATTTCTATATTCAAGGTGTGCTGCAACCACAGTGAAGATTAAGTACCTGTTACAAAAGCCCGAAAGATATTTTATTGCACCAAAAGGGCAATGGGTATACAAAATTGACCCTAAACATTTTTAGAGACACCATCGGGAGCATTGTAATGAAGATCATATGGCACAGCAGCAAATATGCCTGGCCTTGGGAAAAATCCCTTAATAAAGAGCATTCTCATCAGGACAATAAAGAAATACTGTTACAGCAATGACCTAATAAAGGTTGAGACAAAATGTGTCCATGTCAACCATAAGAACTTAACTACCAAGGACATGGTCTTACTCCACAATGCATGGCACTCTGGACAAAGTAGCACAAGCCAAGCCATTTTGAGGGATGTTATGCATTGGTGATAATTGGACTCTCCAGCAGGACAATTATTCAAGCACACTGCCAAATCAACCAAAGCTTTGTAAATGAATTTGAAAATGTTTCAGAATGTTCCATGGTGACGGTGTCCTGATTTAAATACCATTAAAAACTGCTAAAAAGCAATTGTAGCCTATAAACCACCAAGTTTCAATGAGCAGCAAGCTTTTGCACATCAAAAATAGCCAAAGATTCTACAAGGGAGGCACCAGAAGCTTGCCAGCACTTGTCAAAATCACGAGGTTATTAAGGTAACAGGATTCTACACAAAGCTCTGAGGTTATCAGGTTGATGGTGCACATGAACATTTGTCACTTACAATGCGTTTTCCCATTTACACCCAAATTTATAAAAAAAAAAAAAACATCCGTTTACTTTATGTAACAATAATTTGGTCTTCAATTATTGTGGCTTATTGAGGAGGGGAGTTGAATGTTTCTGATTGCAAGGGTGAGCTTAGTGTGACAAAGTGACACTGGTGTGTGTATCTGGATACAGTACAACTGAGTGAGAATGGTAAACAACTCATCTGGTCCTATACAGTCCTGCACTTTCTAACTAGGAATAACAGATGGTCAACATTCAGTACTTTTATACATACAAAGTGAACCCAGGTACAGGGTAGACATCTAATACACTATTGTGTAAAAAAAAAAAAAAAACCTGCATTAAGACTTTTACCCATCTGTTGCACTTACATATTTATGAGCACCACATCCATCCAATGGGATCTTAAAGAGGGCCAAGCCATCCACTACCCTCTGTGGAGTGCAGGAACTGTTGCCAGCTGCAACCAAGAGGGTGGGCAAAAGGGGTGGATTCATGAGAGATGTTGGGATGGAGAAAACAAAATGACGATCGGCTGTACATTCTGGAGAAAGGGAAAAGAAATGGTGAATGAGAGGTATTGGAATCTTCCAAGCTGCCACTACTACCAGAACTTACCATCCATGGGGTAGTAGCAGGTAGCAGTGTCTGCACAAAAACAGCAACCAAGCTGACGGCACCCTGCTTCTGATATGGAGCTAGGGCCACATGACAACCGCTGTTCAACAGGAAGGTTGCATTCTGAAGGGCACAGATAAAAGATATTAGCATTGCAAATCAAAGACCGATACTAGCAACAAGCAAGGGTGTTCACAAGAACTGTGCAGCAACCAGACAAAGTAAACAGGACAAGTGAGTTCTGATAACTACCAGATACTACCAAAAAAAAACAACAACAAAAAAATTCTAAATGCTAGTACACTTCAACACTTGGTTAAGAACAAGTGTCATACCATGGCTTGGAGGAACTTCGCAAGACAGCAAGACTTCAAAAGTATGACCCTCTGCTAATTGATAAGTTAGTACAATTCTGTACTGTCCATCCTTTGGGAAACAAAAACAAAACGACAGAACATCAACAAAAACATGCAAATAAACACTTGGATGTTGTGTTGCAATAATATGACCTATACAGGTACTCTTAGCTGCAGTCAAATAATTTAACAGTTGATATTGAGCCAGTAACAATATAGAAGTACTTTTACAGTACTTGTCTACAGCCTTAGGCCACCATTTGAAAATATATACAATTGATTTAGTACATACCATATTTAATTATTTCTCAATCTATTAGAATACAGTCTGTATTCATACAATTTGTATGCAGCATTTATCAAATAGTCTTTTCTTTTTTTAAAGAAGGGTAGCAGCCAATAAACCACTAATTAGGACGGGGGAACAGGGTGAAAAAGCTAAGACATACTAAACACTGAAGCTCAAACACTGGTAGATGATCAACGGAAACTTATGGAGTGACTAATTTAAGTTTTACATTAGTCCAATCGTAGACAACATATATAGTCATTATACCATAGCTAAAACAACAAATCTAATAGTGGCCTTACATGTTTGCACAGTACTGTACATGTTCAATACATGACATTTTTTCATGGCAAGTATTTTTGCTGCTCACTAAAAACTATACCTGATGAACCATGTGACAGGATGCGTAAGGCAGGTGGATGGTAACATGGCCAATTTGGCTCTTCTTTATCAAGTATCCACAATGATTTGGAGCTTCTTCTAGCAGCACTGCTTTTATCTCATTTCTGACACCAAATGAGGGAGCTTTGGAAAGAAAAACATTTTACCACACTTTTACTAATCTTTTATATGTTAAAAAGCATAAAATGCAGTTACAATCTAAAGCTGAAGAAAGAGACTCACATTGAACTGTAAGGCCAGTGATGGGTCCAGGAGGAAGCAGGACACTCATTTCTTGAGAGTGACATAGTACCTGTGGTTTAGGGGGTTTAGTGGACAAATGTGTGGTTTGGGGCAGCCAGTGAGAGCCTTCTGACTGGTAAATAGGCTTATTTTCTTTGGATAACTGTACAGATGAGGCAGGTGGGAACATGGGAATAGATGCATATGAAGGTGCATTCAACTTTGATAGTTGGTAATCAAGGGGTAGGTGCTTTTGAACATCAGCAGCTACGATAGGTGTAGGTTTGAGCATGAGACTGGATGCTGGACCATGGCCTGGAGAGGATCCTGTGGTCTCAGAATGGGGTGCCTTGTAGGGACACTGGAATTGCAGAACGTCATGTTGCAGTACATTAGGGTCCCAAAACTTAATAGACAGACCAAGTTGTGAGGGGGTCTGCAGAAGGAATGCAGAAATAAGTTTAATACATTGGATTTAACAGTCAATGGCCAATCTAATTCAGCTGAAATCCCTTATTTTTTGTTTAATAATGACAGACAATATTACACAGATACACAGTTTTGATTAACACCATTCATGCATACCCAGATCAGGTCAATTTAGTGTTATCAATTAGCCTAACACGAGTCTTTGGACCGTGGAAACTAGTGTCCAGAGTAAACAAAGCTCATGTAGGCACAGTGTACAAATTCATTTAAAATTGTGATCAAACAGGGGATTCAGGAGCTGTGAGACAACCTTGCTAACAACTAGGCCACTGTAACGGCCCCAAAAGTACCAGTTACTGATCAAGAATACAATGCAACATTATAATACCAAACAGTAAACATATCTACATATTAACAATCCTTGCTATTCTGCCCATCGAAATCCTGTCTGGTTCATATAATTAAAAAAAAACAATAGATGTAGAACAATACATATACAATTAGTTTAAAACTTCATACCACAATATACGAGTGGCAGGCAGGCATAGGGGAGGAAAATACAACACCCTGGCCCTTAGGCTGCAACAGGTAACCACAGTGTGCTGGAACAGATGTCACAGATACCCACATATTCCTCTTCACATCTAAAGCCAAAAACAGAGGGACAAATATAAACCAAGGGCCACATTCATAAAGATTCTTAGTGCTAAGAGTTGACCCTGCTGACAAAATTCTAAGAAATCTTTGAATAAATTGTGGGCTCCCCACTCAGACAGTAGTAGATCCTAATAAAGATAAGTTCTTTATAACCCCCAAGGTGAACACTTGGGGAGGAGGACTAGAAGACCAGGGACTTATTTTAAGCTGAGGAGAAAATAAAGAAAAGACAAAGGCAGAACACGTGATCTATAGACACTGAATAAGTGAGTCAATCAACTGATTAGTTCATGAAGAAATGATGTTTGTAGCTGATCTTGCCCGAGATGCAGGCACATCTCATACTTGGTGCAGTAATGCCATTACTCCTGAATCTACTACATACAAACCAACCCCACCACTAAAAGACACGGCAGCGATCAAAATAAATGAAAGAGCAGAGTCACATTTTCTTCAGTTCATAACACATCCAATAGAATAAAGATTCTTAGAATTCTTATAAATGCAACCCAGGTATTTTGTCACCATATCCAAGAGTAGTCAAATTTCAAGTTTTATTATCAATTATGAAAAACAAACCACAGATGGACTTTGCACTTAGCCATCTTTCATTTCACTTTGTCCAAAATGTTGTTTTTTTTAATCATAAAAATGTCCATGTTAAAGTTGTAAGACATTCAGAACCCATTAATCCTCAAAGACAGTACTGTTCTGCCAGTATAATCAGAGATAAGGTGCAGCATTATTATTAATCATTAATGCAACAGTCTTGATCTCCACTCTAGTAACTGTACTGTCTTTAAATCTATGAGAGAATAGAGTGACTTACCTTTAACTTTTATGGATTCCATTTTTGCATAGGGCAATTCTGCCAGTAAGTGACTGCTTGTGCAGGTAAGAGATGGTGAGAGGTTGGATGAAGTGTTTGGTAGCACTGGAAATCCAGATGGGTGCTGATGTACCGGAGCATGATGGGGCACCTGATGGGCATGTGGCACCCAAGGGGCCAGAGGATTATGGGGTGCCTGGTGAGCTTGAGCATGTTGCAGCACTGGAGAATCTTGGGGCACAGGAGCAGATTGGAGACTTGAGAGGTGTTCTGTGCTGAACTTCACAGGTTTCTGTGAAATTGGTGGTATAGGTTCTTGACGGCGCATAGGATAGGATGAAGGGTACATGTAACGAGGTATGGGGTAATGAAAATTGTGATAAGTTGGGGACACCATTGTTTGTTTTACTGGAGGCTTAACAGGTGTCACAGGAGCCTCAGTGGGAGGTGGTGACAACATCGATTCAACATAGGTTTGACTTTCCATTGTGGCGATATAAGGCCCATTAGAATTACTGTTTGGGTTTTTGTGGGGAGGTAAAGCGTCTTGCTGAGAGGGCTGACAGGTGAAAGTGTACTCTTTCTCAGCCAATAGTACATTAATGGTGCCTTGTCTACCCTAATGAGACAAAGAAAAACATATGCTTGGTTTTATCACTGGTCATATGAGACGCAAGAAATCTGAGCAATAATTAATCTTAATTTATGGCACTAACAACCTCAAACTTTAAATTTTAGTATTTAACCTTTAGCAAATAAATTTACATTTAGCAGTATTTTAGCCTATTAATATATGGCATATCACATTCTAATGGATGCAGAAAAGCCAAACTAATTAGCTTGACACCTACCCTCATACACAGTGCTGTGAAGGGGATAAACACAATCAGCTCTTCGAGTGTCGCGCTCACAAGGTATGCACATGTGTTAGACACAAGGGGCACCCATTCATCAGTTGCTGTGAAAGAACACTTATGAATAGACTTCAAAAAAATATTAGCATAATTTTAAATTACCAAATTTATCTAAACCGATTAACGTTATCATGTATACAGTTAATAAAACAGGTTCTTGGAAATGTGGTTGTCATATGAACCCAACCTATTGGACAATGTTCTTTCAAATGTTTATTTTTGATATATATTAAAAATGTCAACCTTCTGGCATTAAGAAACAAAAAGGAAGTGTTGTGGTGAGCCAGTTAAGTTGTAAAAAATACAGAGGGAAAAAAAATTTATATATATATATATATATATATATATATAAATCTTGAATCATTTAATTCTGAGAGAAAAAAAATTGAATAGGAAAAATTAATTTAGCTGTTTTTCTTTAGTACTTTTCTTTTGGCTTTTCCTGTTTGTCTGCTTTAAGTTTTCTATCACGATGCTTTGATGTCTTCCTTGTTCTACCAGTATGCTTCACATTTACAACCTTTCCAAATTGCTTGTATTTGGTCTAGATTTAAGACAGCTGCTTGGAAACAACCAATTTTGTGACATTCTGTAATGATTTACCTGCTAAAAAGTTTCAGAATTATCTCCTTCGTTTCAACTGACTCATCTTTCATCATACTGGGATTTTCCCATGTAGCCAAGGTTTAAAAATCCAGTGAGCAGCAGTTGAGAATGCTTTAGGAGAATAGGCAGACTAGTTTAAGCTGATAAAAAGAAAAACAATAACTAAAAGTAACCACTCATTATAACAATGCAAAGGAGAATCGCTAAATGCATGTTGAACCTTGAGCTGCTACAGCAGAAGACCACACCAGGTGCTACTTGTGAGGTAAGAGCAGGCAACTGAGGCCAAAATTTGCATGGTCTTGCCAAACCTGGACAAGAGATGATTGGAAAAACTAGCCTAATGAGTCTGACTTCTGCTGTGACATTTGGATGGCAGGGCATAAAAACCATGAAAGCATGGATCCACCCAAATCCTCATAAGTATGGTAATGAATTCACTGTACTAAAATGACCTCCACAGACACCAGACCTCAATCAAATGCAGCATCTTTGGAATGTGGTGAAACGAGATATGCGCATCATTGAAGCACAGCCAACAAATCTGCAGTAACTTTACGACATTATATGTATGGAATATGATGTAAAAAAATTAGGAATGTTTCCGCCAACTTGTTCAATCTATGCCACAAAGAATTATTGCAGATCTGAAGGCAGACAAGGGTTCAATGCAGTACAAGCAAGGTGTACCTAATCAATCTCATACACTCACCTTTGACATAATACTTCTCCAGAACTCCTTGAGGCCCCGCCATCTTCATGACCATGCCAAACTTGGAGCAGAAACCAGAAGGAGAGACCTGTGTAGAAGCAGGAGTTATGGGACAGGAAATCTTCACAGGCCTTCCCATCCACAGCAATGGCAAAACATAACGTCCATTCTGAGGGATAAGAATGCATAAGGAGAACACTTAATTAGAGGCAATTACAGACAAGAGGTGCCCACTAATAGGGACACCACATTATACTACTATATGAAATCATACTATATTTTATAGGTTCATCCATCTGGTACTATTCTCAAAAATTCTACATAGAGTACCCAAAATAACATGGCACAACGTATATAATAATAAGTTTTATTTATATAGTGCCTTTCTAGTACCCAAGCCATTTTCACACACACATTTAAAAAAAAATTAAATGAATAACAATTTAAAAAAAAAACCTTTAAGCAAGGATGGGGGGAAGGAAATATTGAAGGAAGTATTGAGAGATGATGAGCTGATTTTTTTTAGTACGAGTAAAGAACCGAGCAGCTGAGTTTTGAACATATTGGAGAGACTGTATAGTTTTGTTAGGGAGGCCAATGAAAAGAGTATTGCAATAATCCAACCTTGATGAAATGAAAGCATGAACCAGAATTTCTGCATCCTTGTTGGAGAGCATTGGGTTCCGTAAAAGGAAAAAAAAAAAAAAAAAAACTAATGCCCTAATATGGGGTTCAAAATTAAGGGAAGAATCAAATAACCATTTGTATATCCATTTCATTATATCCATTTCAGAAAGAGCTTGTGTGGAAAAACTAAGTGGAAAATAATTAATTAAAACTTTGCCAAGGAACCTTAATGGAACCATTTTTAAAGACAAAAAAATTTGAAACATTGCAACCAGAGTGTTAAATTAGCTCTACCTCCTGTAGGACATAGCAGCCATCATACGGCGCAATCAGAACCAGGTCAGTCCATGATGCTTTCACCACAAAGCCACAGTGCAAAGGCAGATGAAGCACAGACACAGGTGATGCACCCACTGAAAAACAGATTCGTTAACAACTAAAACAAGTAAAGGAGGGTTTAAAAAGAATCAGTTATAATGTGGTTCACTATAATCTAACCTCTGTCCACAAGAAGGTGTCTATAAGCCCTTCCTTTAGCTGTCAGGATCATGTTCGCTCCAGAACAATGAACCATTGGTCTCATTTTTAACCACTCTTCAGTAACATGGGAGGAAGAAAGATGGATTTTTCCATGGGTCACGTCACCCTCAGATGCTGCACAGAATGTACAGTTTTACACAAGATTCCTTCAGGTTATCAAAGTTATACAAAATTCAGTAACACTGAAACCTGTGCATGATTCCAACTGTGAACATACTGTGATAACAGTACACTGTTACATGAGTGTTAATTTTCTCTAAACGTGACATTGCTTTAAAATAAAATCTCTTAATTGTTCTCACTAGTGCAACACTGTATGGTGGGAAGTTCAAGACAGAAGTTCAAATCACAATCTTACTTTTCTTAGCCTAGATGGTTTACTTTAGATGTACTTAACACAGTACATACATATAGCTTAACTTCTGTTTAATAAAACACCTCAGCTCCACATGATGCACCTCTCCTTTAAAAGATGCAGTTGTACTTGCACTAGTTCTTCATTTTAGGAGACAAATGCCAGATAACAGATTATAGATTAATCTTACAATACAAATTTGTTAAAGGTCCCCTTTAAGTGAACCAGTTAGATAGGGAGTTGAGTTGATGTTTCATACATCAGAATATCAGATTATATTTATTTTCAACGACTAAAAATTATAAATTTATCGACACTATGGAAGGTTTAAAAAGAAAAAAAAGCAGAAAAGCAATTCTTATAAACGCAATAATTATACATTTACTAGAGCTAATTTAAAGAATCGGACCTGGAGAGTCAGACTGAACTCGATCTTCGACATTTATATCCGTCTTCTGTGGGCTGAATTTGGCGACGAATCGGTCTCTTGAAAAATGGACAGGTAATGTAGACAGGGTGTTCGCAGTTTCCTGAGAGATTTCGGAATGCACGCTCGTTCCAAACTGACCAGGTAGCGCCGGTTCATTGGAGGACCAAGGATTCCTCAAGTGAACGGAATCTTCTACTTTTGCGTTTAAGATCATTCTTTCCTGAGCGCTCCGATTCCCATCAGTAAAACTAGAGTATAGTGCTGTTGTTAAAATTAAAATTGTAATTACTCTTAATTTTGGTTGACAAGACATCGCCAGTATTTCCACTGACATACACTGACTAGCCGAAACACAACGACCCCCTGACTGTGTAATATACAAAAGCAATCCAATCACCTGAATCCACATGAACCAATCAGCAGACCAATTAATGCGCCACCTGTTCAGCATGTTGAATTTAAAATCTAAAATAGCTAATAAACTTATTTTACGATGTCCAATAAATTATTATTTGGTATATAGCCTATGAAATTCATATTCAAACTTTGTTGTACCCATATTTTGTGGAACTACAAGTCAACTCCCTATCTAAGTGATATACTTAAAGGATTCGTTCAACAGAACCGATTCAATTGAACGTCAACTAGCGCCATAGGCGTGTAAAGTCCTTGTTGATGCTCAAGTGACTAGGGGCGTCGTTGTAGGCTTAGGCTTTTACTAAAATTGCACTAGTTAAGCAAAAACCAACCATCATATCTACAAACTTTAAAAACTAGTTTTAGTAAAGCCTGGATTCGAACTTATAATGTGTGACTTTGATAAGCAGGTTGCTACATACTACCATACAGAGACAACTCGAGCAACAAAGCTGTGGTCCAGGCTTTAGCTTTTCCTAACATTTATTCAGATAAATAAAAACCAACCAGCATAGCTAAAAACTAATCTTAGTACAGCCTGGATTCGAACCTATAATGTGTGACTTTGATAAGCAGATGTGCTAACTACAAACCCTACAGAGACAACTGGAGCAACAAAGCTGTGGTCCAGGCTTTAGCTTTTCCTAAAATTTCATCAGGTTAATAAAAAACAGCCAGCATAGCTAAAAACTTTTAAAAACGTTCTTTGGTACAGCCAGGATTTAAACCTAAGACACACATCACTGTGTAAGCAAATGTCCCAACCACTACACTACAGAGACAGCTGGAGCAGCTAAGCTATGGTCAAGGCTTTGGCTTTGCAATTTAATCAGGCAAGCAAAATCCAAGCTACAAACTGTAAAAGCTCATCTTGGTACAGCCTGGATTCATACACAAAAAGTAACCTTTGATAAGCAGACGTGCTAATCACTACACTACAGAGACAACTGGAGCAAAAAAGCTGTGGTCCAGGCTTTGGCTTTTCCTAAAATTTCATCAGGTAAACATAAACCAACCAGCAAAGTTACACACTTTTAAAACGTATCTTGGTACAGAGTGGATTTTAACCCAAGAAGCAGCCTTAGATAAGCAGACCAGATAACCACTACCCTACAGAGACAGGTGGAGCAGCGAAGCTATGGTCCAGGCTTTGACTTTTCCTGAAATTTAATCAGGTAAACAAAAACCAACCAGCATAGCTACAAACTTTAAAAACTCATCTTGGTACAGGCAGGATACAAACCGTAAAAGTGCCACTTTGTAAGCAGGAGTGCTAACCACTAACCTACAGGGACAGTTAATGCAATTAGCCTGTGGTCCAGGCTTTGGCTTTTCCTGAAATTTAATCAGGTAAATAAAAACCAACCAGCATGGCTACAAACATTTAAAAAAATATTTTTGTAAAGCCTGGATTCAAACCTGAGCTGTATCAGCTTGTGAGTAAGCATACTAACCACTAACCTACCGAGAGAGCCAAAGCACCTTAGCTGTGGCCCATGCTTTGGCTTTTACTAAAGTTTTAACTAGTTAAAGCAGAAAACAACCATCCCAGCTGCAAACTTAAAAAATTGGTTTGTTAGGGCTGGGATTTGAACCTGAGACACATCATTTGGTAAACAGATGTGCTTACCACTACCCTACCAAGAGAGCTGAAAGAACATTTTTTTGGTTCAAGCTTTCTTTGATAAGAAAATGTGCTAACCACTACGCTACTGAAAGAGCTAAAAGACTCTGGCTGTGGTCCATGCTTTGGCTTTTACTAAAGTTCAATCAAGTAACAAAAAAAACCAGCCAACATAGCTTCAAACTTTTAAGAATTGGTTTGTTAAGGAAAGGATTTGAACCTGAGCTGTCGTGCTTCATAAGCAGATGTATTAACTACTACCCTACCAAGAGAGCTGAAGAACCTTAGATGTGATCCATGCTTTGGCTTTTACTAGTTTAAACCAGATAAACAACCAGCCTAGTTGCAAACTACAGAGGATTGGTTTGTTAGGGGTGGGAATTAAACCTGAGACACATCCCTTGGTAAGCAGATGTGCTAACCACTCCTGTACCGAGACAGCTGAAAAACCAAAGCTGTGGTCCATGCTTTGGCTTTTACTAAAAATTAATCAGGTAACCAAAAAACCACCAACATAGCAATAAACTTTAAAGAAACGCTTTTTTAGGGACAGACGTTGGCCACAATTCTTTGCTCTGGTGATTCTTCTTTTACCGGATTCAATTTTAGTGAGAGCCAAAGCCTGGTTACTGGACCACTGGTTACTGGTTCCTAGCTATCTCTGTAGTGTAGTAGTTAACACACTCGCTAAGCATGTTACAGGTCACCGGTTTGAACCCAAGTCGTAACGTTCCAGTAGTAATTAATACGTCTGGTGGTTTTTCTTTTACGTGATTGAATTTTAGCAAGAGCCAAAGTCTGTGGTTGTGGTTCATAGAGACGACCCATAATAGAGTCCCAGCATTCAAAAAAGAAACGTTTGTGTTTGTTTGTTTTAAATAAATCTGTCTCTAATAATCTGAAAATATGTTAAAACAATACAAAGCATATTTTTAAAAGATAACATTTTAACAACCAAAGTAGAGTACAGCAGTTCCCTCCAAGCCTAAGCAAATTGAATGTAACCAAACAATGGCTTGGTGACTTACAGATTTAGCATTAAGGGAAGTTTCCTCAGATTACCTACCCAAAAAGCAACATATACTTTATTTAAAAGGGGGGGAATAAAAGTAAAAAATGTGGAGCTTTGCAGCAATCCAACATTATTAATCTGTTTTTGTCAGTAGAGTATAAATAAACTACAAAATAAAAAAAATTACAAATTAAACTCATGACAGAAGTAAATCTTTTAACAAAAATGATTTATTAATTGAATAAATGTAAACAATATTTTGAAAAACCACACCACATCACCACAAATAAATAAATAAAGAAATAATAGAAAAAAACAAAAAAAAAAACCATAATAATAATAATAAACATTAAAGTATTATTTTTGCAAGTTAAAATTTTATGGTTTGTGACAAACACCTTCACGTTTACATAAACGATGTATCAGTTGATACTGTAATTAGCACTTTAAATATATAGCTCTGAATAATTATTTATAGTTCAGTATGATCAACATCAAAGCAGGTTACGTCTTGCTGAGAGTTAATAAAATACATACTTGGTCTAAGCAAATAAATATATTAATGCTTTCAGTCCATTGAGTTTAATTGACAAGTTTAATTAGACGCAATCGTACTCGATCTGAAAGTTTGTGCCACCCAGAATAGGGCAGAGAGGGGTTTGGGACACAGCCGTAGTGATTGTAATGGGTGGAGTAAGTACTGCAGCAAACGGGACGGGCGGGAGGAAGGACGAACAGACGAAGAGCGGAGAGGCGAACCTGCTAAAGATGTTGGATCACCTAACAATAAAAGCAAGAAACACATTCAGTGCATAAAGTCTCAGGCAGGTAACGCTTTATAGACTCTCAGTTTCTATTCTGACAGTGATGTTCCGAACGATTAATATTGCAAAGTCATCGAAAGTCAAAATAACGGCGATGACCGAGCAGAAATATGATGCGATGTAATAACTCACATACCGTGCCGTGCGGTAAATCTGCATGCAGTATCTATTGTATTAAATCAACCGTCCATCCGTAATGGTTTAATAGTCATTTAGCCTTTGGCTGGTGATGTCATCAAGACACGTATAAGGTGATCTTGAGATGCAATGATATTGTAAAAGATACTGTTTCCTAATTATGTGCCTTAATGATGGTCCAGTAACGTGATGTCCATCTAAACTAAATGTACTTTGATGCTTTGATGACTCATTCCAGTGAACAAGCAATTGCATTCTATAACCTTAGTTTTCCTTAACCTAAAGCGAATAAAACTGTTTTTCATAATTTCGAGATAAGCATCCATTGGAAATAAAGTTGTAAATGTGTATGTAAATATGCTTTGTAGGTCACGTGACAATTTTTTATTAGTTTTTATTATTTTGAGATAAGCATCCATTGGAAATAAAGTTGTAAATGTGTATGTAAATATGCTTTGTAGGTCATGTGACAATTTTAAGGGCCATGTCAAGTTCTGGATATGTTTGAACATCTATTGGTGAACATGGTTTGCCAGTTGTAGAGGAGGCATCTTTATTGATAGACAGTTATTGAGTTTTTTTTCTGTCTGTGTGTGCGATTTTTATTTAGTAATTACATACCCGAGAAGTCGTTATAACTTACACTTTATTAACATTGCAGGTGAAAACTTCATTTTCCCTTTTAAGAGTATGTTGAAAGCTTTGATTGGAATTTGTACCCTTCATCTCACATCCATCTTTTTACTCTTCTGGGCCACTATCGATGATGTAAGTACAACTTTTTGGATTTTTATTAGCAGCTTTAAAAAACAACCCCAAATCGGTAAATGTTGGATTGGCATTTGAAATGCAAATAATAAAATGCACGTTCCTTATATTCACTTTCACTTTTATTTACTTGCAGACAATATGAAACTAACATGATAGATATTTCATTTTTTGTCTGTTAGCTTAATTTTATTTGTTAACATACATCCATTCTTGCATTTCAGGCTAGAACAACAGCACATATGAAAATAAACAATTAATCGTAATTTCAAACAGGTGATGTCAACAGGTGTTTCTAATTAGGATTATGTACAAAAGCAGTATCCATGAAATGTTGAGTCTTTGAGGAGCAAAGGTGGGCAGAGGATTGTCAACAAATGCGTGAGAAAATTATCAAAATGTTTAAAGACAATGTTCGTCAAGAAAGATTGACATAGCCCCTTACTATGACAGACTGGCTTTTGGTTACTGAAAACTGACCGGATGGTCTATTTCATCTTTGGTCCAAACGGTCTGCATTTTGTCCAATAAAAAAGTTAAGGAATACTGATTCATTTGACCATCATAAATGCCTCAAAAATTTTGTCCAATAAAAAAGTTAAGGAATACTGATTCATTTGACCATCATAAATGCCTCCAAGCCCATAGATGTTGATGCTGCTTCTGGACATTGTTAACACAGCGTATCTTTTTTACACAGTAAAGTTTTGTGTCATTTATGATTGTAATTTTACTTGATAGGATTGCCAAAATACACCATTTGTTATTTGGTTCTATTAGCTATTGTTGAATGATAATTCTTGATGCAGTTTTCACACATTTATTGACAGACCAGAGATCCACTGCCTTCCATTTGCTCCTAAAAGACTCAAAAGCCTTTAATGGATACTGCTTTAGTACCAAATCATGATTACAATCACCTGTTGACATCACCTGTTTGAAATCACATCTTTCTTTAATTTTAACCTCATTAATAGCTCTAAATTGCCCCATCCTAACTTTTTTGGATTCTGTCATGAGTCTGAACTGCAGGAATGGATGTTTATTAAGAACTGAAAATAAGGTGACCGGATTCAGATTAATACTTTTTTGCAATTAAATAAAAAAATAATACATTTTCTGCATAATAATTTATTGTCCAAGAACAAATTAACCCTTAGCATTTGAGTATTTGTGCCCTACGACGGTTTGGCGCCCTGTCTAGGTTTGTTCGTGCCTTGCACTCTGTGCCGCTAGCTAGTGACCAGCTATCCCGCGACGCTGATCAGGATTAAGCGTATAAGAAATGAATGAATTAAATTACCCTTAAGAAGTTTCAGTTATTTGTTTGTGGACTTATACCATATTGTCAGGCCTGGTGGTTTACAAGGACCATGTACACAGACCTATGGGGGAGATGGGTGATGGAAAAGAATGATGATGTCTGGATATACATGGATATCCCAACGTCTTTTCGAAAAGGTAAGTCAGAAACAGTCAATGAAAATTTGGTAAGAAACTGTAATATTGTTAAGTTTTTGGCTGGCATTTCTATGACTGAAAACTTAATAGTATATATACCAAATATGCTGGACACAAAAATATTTTACCTTTAAAACATGGGTAATTGTATTGTATTTTACCTCCACCTTTGCTACCACAACAACTTTTTGTCTTCTTAAAGGGTTTTCCACTAGATGTTGGAAGATAACTGTGATATCTGATGTTTGATAATAAGCCTTGACTCATTTTTGGCATTCCAGTGCATTTTCAGGGTGTCTACTGGAGTTGAGGTCAAAATACTGTGCAAGCCAGACAAATTCTCTCTTGAAGTTGGCAAACCAATTCACTGTGGACTTTGTTTAAGGACAGCAGGACAGAAAGTTGATGATCTGGCATGTTGGAATCAGAAACCCATAAATCTAGCATATTGAGAGCCAATTGGGTATCAGTACAACTAAGTCTGCTGCCACTGTTTGTCTACGAATAATTCAGAAAAGTATGTTTAAATGTGTTACAAGTGAATGCTGTTAAAATAGCAGACCTCAATAGTTAGGATGGGTGTCCACATACTTTTGTTTATACAGAACTTGAAATCTTTTTTTTTAATAACAAATCTACAGTTTAGACAGCTTGTTTGCTGGACTATCCTATACAATCACTTGTGATTTGTCAGCCCCCTTTCTCTAAAACATATGATCTTTCTCTGTGCACATTTTGTACTTTTATATCTATGTTTTCACTCTTTGAACCACTTTCAATTACATTTGCCTTCACATAATGAAATGTATACAGGTACAGAATCTTACCTACACATAGAGCCTTACACAAACATATTGTGTAAGTAGTGACACAGATTGTGTCACTAACCCACTTTGTTTTATTGAGTGGCATCATACCATTCCTTACTAAAGTGGTTGGTAAATTACTAGAGTTGCTTGGTTTTGTACCAATATTTGATTTTTATAAATGTTAGCCCTAATTGTATGGGAGACTATAGACTTTTTTGAAGAACTCAAGCATGAATGTGTCTTCATACTGCTTCTTAAAGATTACCTGCAAGCAGTTCAGGCCTTTGCCGTGTTGGCCTGCCTCTTTGCAGTCATCTCCCTGTGTGTGTTCATATTTCAACTCTTTAAACTGGGGAAAGGAAAGAGATTTACCATTTCAGGCGTCCTGCAGCTCATCTCATGTGAGTATCTGTTCATTATATTTAAATTATATTTACTTGGGAATTTACCAGAGACATGTTGAGTAGGGGTGGTGATGGTGGCCCAGTGCTTAAGACCATTAACTTCTTAACTAAAAGTTAATAATCAGGAATCTGCTACACGAAGTAAATGTAAGCCAAAATAATAGATATACTTGACCAGCATTTTACACAGCACCTAGCACAAGTTCTGGGTACAGAGTTGGTTTATTTGTGAACAGAATCTGATATAATACTACTTATCTGCTAAATTCTGTAAATGTAAGTGATTTACAATTCATTAGAACATTGTGAAGAGACATCAGATGAATAATCACAACATAGTATTTTACATGTATATTTGACCAGATTTATTGGAAATGGAATTTGTTTTTGTCAAGTCCTGCACCATTTGTAGTCGTGGAATGTATGCTGGCATAGTAAAGTTCCAAGGGTGATCGAACTTAAGCTGAAACATACATAAAGATTAAAAAAGGCTTCAAACACAATTGGTTACAGCTCTTAAAATGCAAACACAAAACTTGAGAGTTAAACTGAAGAATTGGAGTTAGTGTTATGACTTGACGTTGCTTCAGTTTGTCCTGTTGAGGCTCAACAATGGTGTGTTAATAAGATGATTTTATCTGAGTATCCAAACATACTGAATGAACAGGTTATCCTATCATTATCCATTTTTTCTTCCCTAATGGCATGAACACATAAATTTATGACCACAGAGTCCTAATCTTAAGTCTTTGGGATGTTCTGGAGAAGACTCAAGTGGTTCAATTTCACTGTTGTCTAAAATGAATGTGACTCTGGGTGGAAATAAATATGCTGAAACAATGTATGTTGCAATCAAACAAAAGGCACCCCAATAAAACATTGCAGCGTGTGACATTTTTGACCCGGCAGTGTAACTGGTAAATCCGTAGCATACATGTCCAGGGTTTTGAGTGTATATAAAGAAACTAAATTATAAAAATAATTTATGAAGAAGGATGCCATCACTACAGGTTTTTCCTACAAAACTCCTTCTAAAAGCCTTGTAATGTGTAGCTCATGACATCATACTTGAGTGTGAAATCTCTGTGCTTCCTCTAGTTGCCTAAACTGTTTAGGCTTTAAACAAAAAAGCTTTTAAACACAAGTGGTTACATCTCCTTAAATGCTCATTTCTTTTTTATTATGCCCCCTCTCTCCAGGCTTCTGCATCATGGTGGCCCTGTCAGTCTACACCGACCACTTCCACAGAGACGAGAAGAATGGCTGGTATGGCTGGTCATACATCATGGCCTGGCTTGGCTGGCTGCTTACCCTCATCAACGGAGTCATCTATATCATCCTGCGCAAGAGGGTGGATTGAACCACCGAACTGGACTAAATCAGGACACTGAAAATAAGAACGCTGTCATTGCTAGCTAGTAAATACTAGTTGGCATTTGCCATTGGTCTCATTGGCTTTTTATATCAAGAATTAATTTGGGTGTAGTTCCAGACAACAAGTACCAGAGGATGCATGTTCCTATTAAGGCCAACATGTTGATTCTGGCTCTTGGTGTTTCTCCAGAATATTTATAATACAGGTATGCAATGTTTAATATTTGCAGTTTGTGAATCAGGACATTGACCAAAATGGGCCGAACATTATCATAGTCACATAGTCCTTTTTTTGCTGCAAGGTAAATATAAAGGGTATTGTCACAAGAAAAATGTGTGCTAATGTTACATAAATGAGCTAGGGATACTGCTGAAAAGACAAGTAGAATCCTGACATCTACAATGCATCCCTAATGCCATATTTTTAATATATGGTAATTCACACGTGTGTGTAACATACAGTTATGTACCGTTGCGATACTATGTATGGGAAAGCTGTAACACTTAACAGGATGCTATGATGGACCTGATACTTTTGATTGACAGAAGTCGATATGCATTAATTGACAGTATTATGAAAAACATGGAAGATCAACCATATGAAACAGAGACTACACGAGTGAATAGGAACCAGGTCATATAGTTCTAGGTAAGACAGTATAGACGTAGTGAGATAACAAAAAATAAGTACTACTTACAATAGGATGGAGTCGTACATTTAGGAATGGGATTTACAGCTTGTTACAAATAAGTAGCAGAAATTCATCAGAATCATCAGAAGTGTCTATAATTCAAATTTACGCAAACGACCAATCGAGCACACAACTAGTAACATAGTTACTTTTAAACACACACACACACACACGCAAAACGAACTTGCGCTCTTTAAACTCAGTGCTTGTACATTGACTATTAAGGTGCCCAGCAGCTTCATCATCCGAACATTTTTTTCTTATTATAGTTAATTATCTTTTTAAGAAATTGGTCATTAAAGAGAACAAACATTGAAATTAAACAGTGCATACCTGTAATCAGGATCCAGGCCAAAACAGTGATTATCCAGTCCCTAAATATACAGTATCTAGAATACAGTATCTATATCAGTTACTCCATATACTGTATTACACGCCAATGTTTGAACATGGCCTGTGAATTTATTTAAGGTCTTTGTACATCTTTTTCTTTTAAGATAATTACTTGGTCAATAGTTAATGATGTGCATTTACTGTATAGAACAAAATCAAAATACTAAAATGTTTCCTTGTGGTGTAGGTAAATATACTGCAGGTGCAGTTACAGCACATAAAAGTAATTAATTAAATATGCATTAATCATGCTTGAACATTCATAAAGAAATATCATAGCATAGTAAATCTGATCACCCGAGGCCATTTAATCTGTTAAAAGAAAAATGGGTAGGACTGAGGAATATACAGTATCTATTTATGAAACATATAAGGTGCAAAGAATCTAATGTATATAGGAAGACAAATGTAAATATATACTAATTCTAAATAAACTGCTCACAAAAAAATAGGGAATATTTCATTATGGGATATTTAAAATATCCAATGTTTTTTGTAAGCAGTATATTTAAACATTAAGAATATAGTTTTGAAGTACCACAGTAAATAAACTTCTACTACTTAAAACACTCTAGATCTGCTAATTATTTGTAGTCTCACTATGTTAAAATATGACTTGGCTATTTTCTTTATTTTTTTGCATTATAGTAAGTCAATTAACCTAGTTCCATGGACATCACAGCAGAGATCAGGACCATATAGAAGTCATTCTGGTGTTGTATGTTTTGTGTGTTAGTAGTAGTTACAGTTATACTACATTAACACACTGTATTTGTTGTTTACCATGCTAAACAGGAAATGTGTTCTAATCACTGAAGATAATGGACTGGTATGAGTATTACTGCAGTGTTTCTGTGGTCACTGTGCATGTAGTGAATAGCACTGGTGTTATGAATGCCTGTTCACTTGGTCATGTTTTTAAACCTACACTGTAGGTCTAAATTTCTGGTTTGAAAAAAGAACAGAACGATCAGTTGGCTTAAGAGAACAATTAATATGAGATTTTTGCTCGTTTACACAGTGGGTACGAAAAGTATTCAGACACCTTTAAATTTTTCACTCTGTTTCAAAAATTTCAAAAGAGTTAATTTTGTTTCTCATTAATGTACACTCAGTATCCCATCTTGACAGAAAAAAAAACATTTTTGTAAATTTATTTAAGAAAAACTGAAATCTCACATTCTCATAAGTATTCACACCCTTTGCTGTGGCACTCATATTTAACTCATAAGCTGTCTATTTCTTCTTATCCTTCTTGAGATGGTTCTACTCCTTCATTAGAGTCCAGCTGTGTTTAATTGAACTGATTGGAATTAATTAGGAAAAACACACCTGTCTATATAAAACCTCACAGCACAAGTCAATGCAAATAAGAGTCATGAAGTTGAAGGAACTGCCCAAGGAGCTCAAAGACAGAACTGATCAGAGAACGCACAGATCTGGCCAAGGTTACAAAAAAAAAAATTCTGCAGCACTGAAGTTTCCTAAAAGCACAGTGGCCTCCATAATCCTTAAATGGAAGAAGTTTGGGACGATCAGAACTCTTTTTAGACCTGGCCGTCCAGCCATACTGAGCAATCGTGGGAGAAGAGCTTTGGTGAAAGAGGTAAAGAAGAAACCAAAGATCACTGTGGCTGAGCTCTAGAGATGCAGTAGGGAGATGGGAGAAAGTTCCACAAAGTCAACTATCACTGCAGCCCTCCACCAGTCGGGGTTTAATGGCAGAATGGCCCAACGGAGCTGAAAGCCCGCATAGTGTTTGCCAAAAAACACAAGACTCCCAGACTACGAGAAATAAGATTCTCTGGTCTGATGAGATGAAGATTTAACTTTTTGGCATTAATTCTAAGCGGTATGTGTGGAGAAAACCAGACACTGCTCATCACCTGCTTTGTACAATCCCAACAGTGAAACATGGTGGTGGCAGAATCATGGTATGGGGATGTTTTTTAGCTGCAAGGACAGGGCAAACGGACCTCAGACTGGGCCGAAGGTTCACCTCCTAACAAGACAATGACCCTAAGCACACAGCTAAAATAACAAAGGAGTTGCTTTGGAACAACTCTGTGACCATTCCTGATTGGCCCAGCCAGAGCCCTGACCTAAACCCAATTGAGCATCTCTGGAGAAACCTGAAACTGGCTGTCTACCAATGTTCACCATCCAACCTGACAGAACTGGAGAGAATCCACAAGGAAGAATGGCAGAGAATTCCCAAATCAAGGTGTGAAAAACTTGCATGACTGCATCATTCCCAATAAGACTCATGGCTGTATTAGCTCAAAAGGGTGCTGCTACTAAATACTGAGCAAAGGGTCTGAATACTAATGATCATGTAATATTTCAGTTTTTCTTTTTTAATAAATTTACAAAAATTTTCACGTCTGTTTTTTTCTGTCAAGATGGGATGTTGAGTGTACATTAATAAGAAATCAAATGAACTTTTTTTTTTTTAGCAAATGATGTAATTAACCCATCTAACACAGAGCCACTGGCCTCAGCGTAGGTGGCCCTACTTTAAACAGTCTAAAAACCTCCAGTGTCCTGATTTAAAGAAAAAAAACTATAACTTTTTTTTTTTAATCCAGTCTCATGTTTTCATTTTAGTACCAAATCAGAAAGAATTTCAGCGCAAGAAGTTAGAGTGCATCTCCAACTCGTATGGGCACAAAGTAATTAAACTCATTACTTTGAAGTAAATATCCTAATTTCTGTAACTACTTTTTGTTTTAAAAAAATGTATGGTAATTTTATATTTGTATTTGTATAAGTGTTCAAATATGTGTTTTTGGTTTTATATAAGTTGTGCTCAAAGCTTGCCATGACATCTGGTAATGTTTCAAAGTGAAATCTTTGTGCTGGAGGTGACAAAATGGAATGTTTAATTACATAATTACATAAGCCAAGATAACGTAAAGCAATAGGATTTTAGTAAATCTATTATTTATCTCTAATAAGTTATATCAAATGTACATTAAAATGTCCTTTACTTCAGTGACACTTTAAAAAGTAATATTTGTCTTCCCAAAAAACATGGATATTGATGAATTATAACTACTGTTTTGTATTTAATGATAAACTAGATATATAATAAAACATATATATATATATATATATATATTTATATATATATATATAAAAATAAAAAAGTTTGGGATTCCTGTAAAATAAGGCAGAAGCTGCATTCAATGCCCTCAAGGTTGCCTTCGTGCAGGCCCCAGTACTGGCGCACCTTCATGTTCCAGGCGGACGTCGGGGCAATCCTCTCCCCCCAACTGCATCCGGTAGCGTTCTTCTCCCACAAGCTCACACCTGCCGAGCTAAATTATGACATAGGAGACAGGGAACTCCTTGCCATCAAGCTGGCGCTGGAACAGTGGAGACATTGGCTCTAGGGAACCCAACATCCAGTGACGGTCCACACGGACCATAAAAACCTGAAGTACCTCAGAGTGGCGAGACAGCTCAATCCTAGCCAGGCCTGGTGGGTGCTATTCTTCACCCAGTTCAACCTTGTCACTGCCTACCACCCAGTGACAAAGAATACTAAGGCGAACGCTCTCTCTTGCTGTCTAGAACCCTGCTCAGGGGCCTCGGAACCTCTGGTACCCATCCTTCCAGCCTCATGCTTTCTTGGGTTGATCTAGTGGGACGCGGGTGCCCCTCAAACAAAATATTCGTCCCTTCTGAGTTCCAGGACTGGCTCCTAACCTGGACACACATCTCCCTCTGCACAGGAATCCCAGGACATACCTGCACCCACCGGCTCCTTATGACCCGTTACTGATGGGGGTCCATGTACAGGGACATCCATACTTTCATTGCCATCTGTCTCAAGTGTGCTAAAAGCAAGACTCCCGCAGTGCCCCTGGTCACACCTGGCCCTGAATTTTGTAACGAACCTCCCTTTGTCACAGGGTCTAACTAATTCACGAGGGAACTGTTTCTATTTGTGTCTGTTTAACACTGCACCATAAATTAAAGCGCATCAACAGATATAATTAAATTACCCATACGAATCATCCTGCTTTAAAAAACAAAACAAAAAATACACTCACACACATATATGTGCTCACAAAATAATATATTACAAAATGAAATATCCCATAATGAATTATCCCCTAATTTTTGTGAGCAACATTTATTCATTATTCAGTGTGTTCCTGTTCTTCTGTTCCAGACTAATGAGATACAAATATGGATGTGAAATATATTTGTGCAGTGAATAATTTCTCCTGTCTTATACAGCAAGCAAGAGATGCGAGGATTGGCTTAGAAGTGCTTGATGCATATGTATTCCTGAGTACATGGTGTATAGCAGAGAAAAAGTAGTGCTCTACTGGCATATATGCATATTTCCCCAGTTTATTTAAGAGCCTCTTCATCTTATTTCCATTTCGAATTGTGGCCCTAGGCCTCCATAATAATATTTAATATAAAAAATTTGAATATCAATTTACTTCATATTGTCTAGTTTGGACAATACAAGTTATCTTCATAAATATTTTTGAGCGTTCCTCGTATTCCATTTGGTCATAAAATTGATTCTAGCTCTGAACATTAATAGTACCACAATAACTATTTGCACAATACAGTCTACATTTGCCTTCTTGGCTGTTCTTTTGGGTTTTTTTGGCCTTTGTGTAGCTTGTGAAGCAAAAGTTATGTATTTTAAAATTTGGATCATGTCAGCCATAGCTGCTGTCTCTCCACAAATGATTACTGTGCTTATTTGTGGTTAATTATAACTCCTGGGCTCCTATTAATACACGCACCACCACAGCGTTCAAGTATTTTGATTTGCCCCCATCAGTTTAAATTAATCATTTTTTTCCTTTGCATGTGATGCTCAAACTGTGTAATATTACACAATTACAGCTGTTAAGGTTGAGTGACATGGTGGCTCTGTGGGTTCAATACCAAGTGAAGTGGTCTGGGTCACAATACAAAAACATGATTTATGTTGATTGATTACACTAAGTGACCCTAGTGTGTGAGTGTGTATGGCCTACTATAGATTGGTGTCTAGGCATATGTGCTTTGCACCCTGTGTTGCCAGCTCATCACCAACTCTCCCATGTGACCCTACCTGTGATTAAGTGGAAGAGAAAGTGAATAAATGAATAAATGAGCTGTTAAGTTTAAGATTTATCATCATTCAAAGACCCTGGGTATCTACAGTCGATTCCGGTTAATTGGAACACATCGGGACGCGATGGTTTTGGTCCTAATAACCGGCTGGTCCGATTAAACAAACATGCCCTATGTTACAAGACGG
>JAUZSU010068038.1:0-20710 GCA_034780255.1 Parotocinclus maculicauda | reverse complement strand
CGTTCTTTGGTCCGATTAAGCGGAATTTTGGTCCAAATAAGCGAATAACATTACACGTATTTAATAGGATTTGTTTCTGTACTTTAGAATTTGGTCCGAATAAGTGGCTGGTCCCATTAACTGGTGGTCCTATTAACCGACTGTATCCGGTCAATCACTGGGTCCAATAAAAGTATGCGCCACTTAACTTCCTCATTGCCTTCAGTGTTATAAGACATTACCATAGACACAGTCTTTTTGGGCTAATGTGGTATAAATATTAAGGGGTATTTTTTAAAAGAAAACTGAGTGCAAATGATTTGTTAATGCTTCAGAGATTTAGCTGAAAACACGAACATGTTCAGCGAAGGCTGTGACATTTAAAATGATGGTGTGATAGACCTCATACTTTTGAATACTTATATACACTTATGTATGTGTGTAGAACGTCCTACGCACGCATGTAACATTAACCTAGTTAGAATGTGGGACTGTGATGGTCTAGTGGTTAAGGTACTGTTCTATAGACCAGAAGGGCTAGGGTTCAAACCTCACTTCTCCCACGGTTTGGTCCCTGAGCAAGGCCCTTAACCCACAATTGAACAGTCTCTAACCAAATATGAGCTAAAAGGTGAGCACATGACTAGTAGGGTAATGAGCTTTTGAGTGAATTTGCCAGAGGTGGGAGTAAGTCACATTTGCAAGTCATAAGTAAGTCTCAAGTCTTAAGCTTCAACTCTCAAGCAAGTCCCAAGTCATTGTGGAAAAATTCAATCAAGTCAAGTCAAGTCCCTGCTATAAGTCAAGCAAGTCCCAAGTCAAGTCATTTAAATTATTATGCCCTAACTTGCTAATGTTCTGTTAGCCAGTGATTAGTGTTAGCTTAACAGACACAGTCATTTACCTCTCTCTGTGGATTTTGAAGTGGCGAATGAAGTTTGAAGTTGTGGTGGTCGTGGTCATCAAGCAAGTCTCAAGTCCTTAAAATCGCGACTCGAGTCCGACTCGAGTCGAGTCATGTGACTTGAGTCCCCCACCTCTGGAAATGAGACTCACAGGTGGTACTTGGAGGTTTTGGCTTGATGATGATTGGTCTAAAAGGTTTAAAAACCACAGCTCTAGACTAAGGAACATGACTGTGAGGGCTGGCACTGATGTGCATTACAGCCGGACAGAAAGTGAGTTATTGGAGGTGGAAACTTTTTATATTCAGACTTAAAAACACAGACAAACTAACCACTTATGAAAACCTTTTTAAGGAACACAAATGGTCAATATTATTATATTATTCAATATTAAATGGTTAAATAAATATACTGTTATATTCTGGCATTGTGCCAGGAGTTGATTTAATGTTGTCACAGCATAATCTATATGACAATTAATAATAAAATTCAAACCACCATAACACTATCGTGGCAATTTAAAAACATTTAGACCCTCTATATAACCACTACATGTATATGCTGATCACATAGAACTAGAAGCTAACTATTTCACATGATGTTACGTTGTGCAAACTTTTAGAGCTTGTAAAGCCTGGGTGCTTCGCTGAAGAACATCTCTTTAGTCTGTACCTGTCAGAATTAATCCAGCGACTTCATTAAATGATAAAGACTTTACTTCAGACCCTCTCGTACCTCTTTATTCAAAAAGAAGACTTACTTCCCTACCAGGAAACGAGTGAGCAAATAGTCAAGAACAAATTAAACATGTAGCTAAGGTAAGTTATTCTTTAACAGTCAGTTAAATGCATTTCTGTTTACTAATCAACAATTTTACTGATCAACAATTTTATTGCAAAAATGCCAGAAATATGGTAAAACAAGTACTCATTTCCTTTCATTAAAACACTATAAAAGTGTCATTAGTTTGTTTTGACATATTTGGCTTGCATCCTTTTTGTATTTTAGTAATTTATCCAAATTTGTTTACATCACTGTACATCAATAAAGTCTTTATAGTCAGTGACAAAAAGATAACATAAGTTATTGGAATTGAGTGAAAGTTTATATGTGTAAATGTAATTATGATATATGTAATTGTTTACATCATTAGAGTGAAAGGACTGAGGGGGGAATCCTGTTAGGCCACCTCTAGTCTTGGATACGCTGATGCTCCCAAAGTAAGTGAACTGTGCAAAATGTCCGTAAGTACATCGTAGACACATGTCTAGAAGTCAACAATATCTCACCGAGAGGTATACTACCCAAAAGTAGCATCTGAGAGCCTTTTTACTTTGCAGCAGAAAAGCAGTCTAACCCAAGTTTGAAAGGTTTGGCTAAATAATAAAGAACAACATTACATTTCTGGTAGTGTGAGGGCTTAATTTCTTAATACATTTGTTGGAATTCTCCTGCCGCCGTTACACAGCTATACTGCTCACAAAAATTAGGGGAAACTTCAAAATGAAATTTCCCATAATAAAATATTATTACCTAATTTTTGTGACCAGTGTAATTCTTAGTGCAAAAACCTACTCTGGTGACTCTGGGGGTCCTCAAACAAAGTGTTTTATTAATAGATTTTTTTTTACTTTTTTCAGTAGCGATTAGACTATCCAGTGTAATTTTCCAGTGTTGATTAATGGTATATCCACATATCTATATGTCTGCTTGGGTGTTCTCCATGTACTCTAGTTTTCTTCCACATTCCAAAGACATGAGTGTTAGGTCAATTGGTGTTTCCAAACTGCCCCTTAGTGTAGATTGGTGCCCTGTCTAGGGTTATTCCTACCTTGCGTCCTGTGTTGCCAGGCACTGGCTCTGCCGTGACCCTAACTAGGATAAGTGGATAAGAAAATGAATGAATCAATGAATTAATTAATGAATAACTAGGTAGTATTTTCTAAGTCCATCATAGACTGACAGCCCAGCAGTGAGATGTTACTGCCAGTAATATTAATACATTTATACTTAAAATGATTTGCATTGATTTAGAATTCTGTTGATGAGCTAATAAAATAGTGACCTCTGGCAAGTCTACCCTGCAGAGCTGCTGTAGCAAAGGAGAACAAAACAGCCACTAATTTAATCAATGTTAACATTCCAGGGAGCATGGTAGAGGTGGTCGTATTGTTATGTTTCACACTGAGACTCTTAATTTTGGCTTGACCAGTTGAGGCCAAATGACCTAAAGCCACTGTCATTTTAGATATCTGTGGCAAATATCTTTTATGCATTGAAAATAATGTAGCATAAAATAGCTGATTCAGAAAGAGAAACATTGCTGAGAGAAAATGAACATGATTTGGGGTAAGAAACATTTTCTTTTTGGAACACTGCAATCCTAGAAGCTAATTAGTGTAAACATTTAAATTTATACAACATAATTATGCCTACAGTTTTCCTAACTCAAATGGAAAGCTTTTGGCCAAAGGCTTACTTTCTGTGTGTGAGAAGATATACTGCAGACAAAAACAAGGCATATTTCAAAATGAAAAATCTCATGATTTAATTTCCCCTAATGCTTGTGAGCAGTGTATATCTGTTTGAAACAATGCAATAGAAGGTGGTCAACATTAACATTTAAATTGTTTTCAGGTATTTTAATAAAGCTCAGGCAATTAAATTTCATTTGCAGTCAATTTTTGTTCACCTTAATACTTTTTAAGTTCATGTTACATTCAAATGCTTTCTGTAGTGGCAGGAAAGCTAATTAACCAGTCAATGTTTGGGTCTTTTCACCCTCTGTAATTGGGCCTCTTATGAGCCACTCTGCTCCATATATTCACGGTATGCTGTTCCTGACTTTTCAGGAGTTGTTTGTGAAAGACCTGAAATGACTTCTAGAAACACTTCTTGCCTGGAAGCAAAGTTTTTTTTATTCAAAAGTCATAAAATGTGCTGAAGGTCCCTGTTCATCAATCTAATCTTTTGGCCAAAATTCTAACAATTATTTTTTGTAGACTAAAAATGTTGCCACTGCTAGACTCGTGTGACCATACGCTTCGGTATACGTGCAAATTTATCTTAGCTTCCTTGGCAATATGGCCTTTGGCATGTCCAAAAAATGCTATGACTGCTTTTTGTCAATGAACATGTAAGCTGCAACCCATTTTCCACACGGACATTTGATAAAAATGTTACCATGTGAGAACCTTAGCAAATTGTTTTGTGTGATTGTCTCTTTGTCAGCAGATTTCTAAAAATGGTGGATGTTTCATTATGGGATATATCATTTTGTGAGCAGTATAGTTTTCTGTCATTTAGACATGAATTAGATGCAAGACAGGTTTTACTCCTAATAAGACCTCAGAGTTTGGTTAAATCTGCAGATGCAGGACACATGGATACGGAGGGCCATCTTTACACAGACTGTGTGTTTGGGTGGCATGTGTTGGAGTGTGGGTTCCGGCAGGCCTTTTGAGCATGTGTGTGGCATCAGGGTCAGAGAGGCTGTAGGCTTGGTGGCTCTCCCTGAATAAAGGACAGTCTTCCTGCTCGCTCTTTCTCTCTATCTGGTCCATCCTCACCATCTGGTCATGGTGCCTGAGTGACAGCGCTAGCCA
Organism: Parotocinclus maculicauda; assembly: GCA_034780255.1. NCBI lineage: Eukaryota > Metazoa > Chordata > Actinopteri > Siluriformes > Loricariidae > Parotocinclus > Parotocinclus maculicauda. Next base: position 16,221 of record JAUZSU010068038.1, on the reverse strand, counting down.
GCGTAATCCAATTGTGCCAGCAGCTGAAGGCTAAGGGGGAAGACACTTCACAGCAAGCAAACTGGACGTGAGCATCAAGCAAATAGGCCTCCCACTATTAACTCTTACCTATTATACACACTGCTGGCTTTAGATGCGGGAATCATTCATTCACCATGTTGCCTCCGCCAAATATGAGTACTGAGCTCTTTGGAATCAAGTGGACTCCACCAAGACCCAATTACACATGAGTGGTGCTTGAGTGGGACACAGGAAGGACATGTGATAGGTGAAAATAGAGGGCTGGTACTTATTTCCCAAAAGAATGGTGAAATGGACATGACCAAAGTGCATTTAATTATTATGCAGGAGTACACTTACCATTTCACTATAGCTTTAAAAGACTAGTGAGCACATTCTGTTAATTGTGTTCTCTCTTTCAATTGTTTTATTTGTCACAAAATAAACATTATTTACTAAATAAATGTTTTAATAACTGTAGATCTCACAGTAGAACAGTCATATGTCCATCTTAAATTTTTTAAGATATAGGTATAGATATATTTATTTATAAGATATTTAATATTTATATTTATGTCATTTAACAGACACCCTTATCCAGAGCGACTTGCAATTCATACAGTTTTACAATCCAAGCAATTGTGGTTTAAGGGCCTTGCTCAGGGACTGTGGTAGCTTGGCAGAGGTGGGATTTGGACCTTGGACCTTCTGGTCCATCGTCCAATACCTTAACCACTAAGCTACCACAGCCCACAGCCTTAGGTCATCAACTCGGCACAGTGCCTGCTGGGAATTGGAGCAGTCACTTTTGAGTGGTGTGACAGTGAATATAACACTGACCAGGATAAGCAAGGTAAAAAATGGAACTTTTAAATGTGCAACAAATAAAATTAAATTCAGAATGTCTTAAAAATTGTAACAAATTATAATAGGACATACAAATCTGTCTTAATTTTGAATGTTATGGTGATAAACAGCTGGTCATAAAACTGTAAAAAAACTGTAAATAGTATAACATATTATAATGCTTATGTAAACCTTATTACATATGATATATACTTACTTTGCATTAGCTAATAAGTTAGGAACTATGTTACGGTTTGTGTTGATACTTAGGTGTTACAATTTTCTCTGCACCTGAATTGGAAAAGCTGGTACTCTGGTTAAAGAGTGTTTAAATCACTGAAATATTGCGTATGCTGTTCTGGAAATCGTTGTTTCTTCAAGTAGTCTCATTTTCTTTTGGTTGTGTGCAGCCAGAGAGGTCGGTATATGTTTTACAGTGTGTGTGTGTGATTGTTAAGGTGTGCATATTTTGCACATTGTCATCTATTTGATGGTGGATTTGTTAACTGTGAAGAATAAATCCATCAGTACCAAGGTGTTGTGTATTTTCTTTGCAGGGAGTGATATGTGTTGAACAGTTTAAGCTTTGTATGCTGTTCAAATGGTTGATTTTCACTTATAAAGCAGTATCTCTGACTCAATTGTGGGACTGTGGTAGCCTAGTGGTTAAGTTACTGGACTACGGACCAGAAGGTCCAGGGTTTAAATCCCACCGCTACCACAGTTGGGTTCCTGAGCAAGGCCCTTCACCCACAATTGCTTGGATTGTAAGACTGTATGAATTGTAAATCGCTCTGGATAAGGGCGTCTCCTAAATGCCATAAATTTAAATGTAATTGTAATGTTTGCACACACTTTTCTTGTAAAAACACCCTTTGTATTTACATTACAGTAACAGGGCACATATATAAAATAAAATAATCAAATGAACACTTAATTACTTACCTATACATTTTCTATAAAAGTTCAAAACTATGACATGTTTTGCGTTAGAGGAAGAATTTACTGAATCAAGTAATAATAAATAAGTGCACATATCAAAAATGAAATGGAACCTCTGGAAAGCTGTTTAGTGATAAAACTGCAGGAGAAAAAAACTGATCCACATTGCACCTGATCCATTCCACATTCAGTCAGTGGTCTGAACGCTAATCTATATGCAGTGATATGATTTCTGTCGCATCTGAGATGCACCAAATTACATTAAGCAGGAATGATGCGCACACACTCCTACGGCTTGCTTCAGGCCCAGTCTGGCTGCCAGGTTAGATTGCAAGGCACGGTGCAATCTATCTTCCATCCATAACATTTGTGCTACCATACAGCACAGCACAGGTAAAATACTGAGGTTTGAAACATGTAATATCTAAAAACCCTGATCCCACTCTTGAGGCAAACATCATAAACGTTTTTCAAATGTTTTGTGTACCTTCACGTGACCAGGTGGCTCAAGTGGTTAGCTCTGCTGTCTTACAGCTCCAGAGGTTCCTGCTTTGATCCTTTCCCAGGAGTCCACTTGTGTATGTCTGCACAGGTTTTCTCTGGGTACTCCGTGTTCCTTGCAAATGCCAAAGACATTTTGGGTTTAATGGTCTCTCTAATATTTCCCAGTGTGAGTGAGTAAGCTTGGGTGTGTGTATGTGCAGTTCAAAAGATTGGTACTTTGTCTAGGATTAGTTCTTGCATTGCACCTTGTCTGTTGTGAAGTTTTTTGAAAACAAATAAATAGGGAAGGACAGAGAATAATTATATTCATAATGGCCTAGTATTTAATCAATTTTTGTACACATTGTATGAAATCCTGTATTTAGCAAAACAGCTCTACTGCAGGGTGGTACAATTTTGCAATGGTTAGCACGGTCACCTCACAGCTCTGAGATTCGAACTCGTTTAATCCTGACCTCAGAGTCTGCCAGTGTGGAGTCTGCATGTACTCCCTGTGTGTGGGTTTCCTCCCAAATTCCAAATACATTCTAAAGTGTGTTAGGTTAATTTGTGTTTCCTAAAAGCCCGTGTATGAGTGCACGTGCCCTATGAGGTATTTTTGCCCTGTCTGTTTCCTCCTTGTGACCTGTACTGCTAGCTAGGTACTGGTTGACCATTATTAAGTGAATAAAAAACTGAATGAATTATCTGTAATGTTAATGTTAATGGATTGTGGTGGTCTAACAGTTATTGTACTGGATTATTCCACCTCTGCTGGGCCCACTTTGTGCAAAGCCCTTAATCTTTAGTTGCTTTGACTGTAATACAGAGGTACTATATATTAGAGTAGCTCTTCAGATAGAGGAACAACCTCAGGATATAAATATATGTTAGAAATATTTTACTTTTTTATTTTAGTTACATGTTTGAATTCAATATATACTTATTTATAACCAACATATTAGACTGTCATAATTAGAACTACATTATTTAAATTTTTTTTTAATAAGGAAAAAGACTCCAACTGAAGGATTGCCAATCACTTGCAAGTCACTGGATAAGGTTGTCTAAATGTAAATGCAAATATGAATGCATGTAATAAATAGTAGGCAGGATCCAGGATGCTTACCAGGTAAAGCAGAAGGAAACAGATTGAGAACAGTGTTCTAGTGTGCAGGCGTATTGGTTTAGCTATTGCTTAGAATTGCACAATTACTCTCGTTAACAGAAAGTACAGGAACAATAGAATCAGTGAATATTTGTCTGTCATAGATGTGAATAGAGATAATAATCAAGCAAAGCCAGCAGAAACACAATAATATGCTGCTACACGGTCAGCATTTCTGTTCTGTAAAATGTATCTGAAAATAAGACAATAGACTGGACTAAAATGAATGGATGAATCCTAAGACTCCTCTTTCTGGATTTCTGCTCAGCATTCAACACTATCATCCGAGAACTGCTTCATCACAAACTCATCCAGCTCAGTGTAAGCCCTCTTCACCTGAGAGTGGATATACAATTTCCTCACAGGGCAAGAAAACCAGGTTAGATTGGACACCCATCCAGCACACAGACAATCAACACTGGGGCACCCTAAGGATCTCTTCACTGCTCTTTTCACCATGCACAAATGACTATGCCTCCCCTCCATGGACCCATCTGCCAAAGTCCTGAAGTTTGCTGATGACACCACTTTCATTGGTCTAATCCAAAACGATGAGTGTGCTGATATGTTAAACAGATATTTTGGTGTAGTTATAGCCACTCAGATTAGATCAACTAAATGGTGCTAAAACAGCACAAATAACAGTCAACCATAAATATACAGGATCAAACTGTAATGGCTGAGGAGGTTTTCAAGGTCTTGGGGATCACTATCATGAGAGACCTAGAGTGGCATAGGAACATCAAGTCCATTGTATGAGGAACCCAGTAGATAATTCCTGTGACAGATAACTGCTGGAGTTTTCCAGATCAGCAACACTCTTCAATCACCAACTCAATTACAGTCTGGTACAGCTCTGCAACTAACCTCAAATACCTCTGGTGTTAGGCCTCCCCTTCTATCCAAACTGAACACCTCCCAAACTTGGAAACAAGCGGAAGAAATCTCTGGAGATCTTTCTCATCTGTGTCACCACCTGTTCCAGTGAATTCCTTTAGGCAGGTACTTCAGCCAAATGAAGGTTAAAACACCCAGACTACAGAAAAGATTTCCCCCCACAGGGCTTCACAATCTTGAACAATACATTTTTTAAGCAGCAGAAGGGCCTTGATAAGAGAGGTGACCAAGAACCCAGTGGTGCAGATTTGAGAAACTTCCAGCTCACCAAGGCACCCAAAAAACTCTTTTGTGAGAAACATGATGAAAGCAAGATTTTTGGCCTCAATTCTATGCGTCATGTCTAGAGGAAACCAGACATGGCTAATCACCAGCCCAAAATACTCCCTATACTGAAGCATGGTGGTGGCCGTATCATACTGTGGGGGTGCATTACATTGGCTGGGACTGGCATACTGGTCAGCTTTAATGTAAAACTGGAATGAGCAAAGTATAGGGATATTCTTAATGTGAAATCTGATCCCGCATACTCAGGCTAAATGCTCACCTTCCAACAGGACAATGACCCAAAACACACAGCTAAGGCAACACAGGAGTGACTTAGTGACAGCTCTGTGACTGTCCCTGAATGGCCCAGCCACTGAATTGAGAACCCAATCAAACATCTCTATAGAAACCTGAAAATGGCACCTTCACATTATGGGCTATTCCGTGCAGTTGTTGGCTGGATTTTATTTTTTATTTTTGCATACGGCTGCAACATAACAAAATGTGAAAGAGTGAAAGGGTCTGAAGACTTTCTGAAGCTATTGCATATTGTTTTAGTATTCACTATTCATAATTACTCAGCATGCAGCACTGGATGTAGGAACAGTGTCAGGATTCCTTTAGTGCTTCATCCTGTTCTCAGATGTACTGCAGGTTAATAAAATATTACCCCACTCTATGGGGGCAGCTCTCTCTCTCTCTCTCTCTCTCTCTCTCTCTCTCTCTCTCTCTCTTTCTCTATCACTCTCTGCATACCATGTTTTCATTGCCTTGCTTCTCCAACAGAAATCTAGAGCTGTACCAACAAATTCATCGAGCTCCCATCTCCTGCCCATTTTCCCCTTAGCAGATGTGACATGCCCACCCTGCCAAGGGAGCTCCACTCAGAAAGGACAATCGCACCTCATTAAAAATACATGGCCTACTCTCGAATCAGATCCGTCCTAATCGCCAGAGATGTGGCGTAATGTTTAATTTTGCCCACTGACAGATCTCCTTTTGCCGGAGGTGACTTCAGTGGGAGCCATGTTTGCGTGCCAACCTTCACTTAGAGCCGGAGTGAGCAGCAGGGCCAATGTTCACACGAGTGTAAAGGGGAAGCGCACAGCCAGTCAGAGATGGCCGAGGTGTAATGTTTTATTGAAGCGTGCTCCTCAGAGAGGCAAGAAAGAGCACTCGACGCCTGTGCAAACCCTGTCTGTTTTGGTTGTCGAGAATGGCTCCCAATCACGGAAGGATAAAAACATCAAAATAAGCTAATAGAGATCGGCCTTGAAGTCTTCTCAGGGGCTGAACGGTTGGAGGAGGGGGGAAGGGTTCTCTCCCAACACACTCACACACACACACTCCTGTGCACTCACACAGCCTTGTGTTAATGCAGCGCTTGAGTCGAGTGTACAGAGTTCCACCGGGAGCGTGGCTGTTTTTATGGAAATACTGATAAGCCAAAATGTCATATTTTCAAAAACGAGTCAAGTAGATTATTCGTGTATACGCAATGAGACAAATTGTTTCTCCAAGATCATGGTACCGTAGAAAAAACCCTAAAGGACAGTGCAATACACAGGGCAACACAAAACAGTAAATGCAACAAATACGTAAATTCACAGGACACAAAATCAAATAGGTACCTAAATATAAGCAAGTAGAACTTATTCTATTAAATTCTCAATCTCCAGACATTCAGCAAAGTCCAGGACCTCTAATGAAAATGATTTATTTTACAGTTTTCTTTATAATTCGAGTTCAAATTACATGAATTTTTGAATTTATCAGTATATAATGTATTCCCCCTTGTGATGTAATGACACTGTGGTCTCAGGTTTATGTGAAATTTGATGATCCATTTTATCTCAGCATGACTTCACAAAATACCAAAGAGCATCTTGTGATGTTACTGAATGGCTGACATTGTGCCCCCATAAATACTCAGTGAAGTTTAGGTCCAGTGACTGTAAAGGAATGCAAAAGGGCTGTGCATAGTCACCATGTATAGACACCATATTAGGAATTGCTATATGAGATATTTAAGTGTACCTGTATCGAATATACAGCAAAAACACTGCAGTGTTTCTCATACATTCATTTACTTAATATCAACATTGACTGACACATAGTAGTTTTATATATTTTTATATACAGTATTTATATATTTTATTATATTTACTGCAAATTTGCGTGCTGCACATTGATCCACTCAGCTATTCCTCGCCCCCCTCTCTCACTCTCACACACATTTGTCTCGCTATCTTGGTTTGGACGTTGTATTGACATAGTGATAACTGTCACTAATTAATGCTACACTTAGACCTAAGCCTAACCTTAACCTCAGTAACCCAACCCTTGTTGAAAAATTTGGTCCACAAAATGCACTATAAACATGGGTACACACACACACACACACACACAAACAAGTGAAACTGAAAATTAAATTAAAATTACAATGTAAGTTCTGTTGTAGTTACTACACATGTATGTATTTCAAATGAGAGCAGGGAACTGAGAAGCCTGCAGGAACTGCAAAGCATGCCCTGCTTTTCCACTACGCATTTAACCCTAGTGACTGTGGATCGTGATTCTTGTAATGAGCACAATGTTGTTTAGCATTCAGTCTACTCACGCTGATGCTACATGTGTTTAAGAAACTTTCTGCACAAAAGGTAAGTAGGTTAATAACTTTAATCACTTTATCAGACTAGGGACACATATACAAACACAGTGTGAAGTATCTAAAGGCATTCTGATTTAGAGGTTTGGAGCTTGAGTTACCCTGGACGGATCTCTGGCTTATTACTGTGCTCAGTAAACGAGTGTGGCTAAAATAGGAAAATGTACTTGTTGACATCATTTTACCTAAAAATCTATTCACCTGGTTTAAGGCAAAAGTATTTTCAAGGGCGTATTCGCATTCCGAAAAAAGACGCACAGACCCCACAGGTCGACTCGGGTCATGCATTGACTGATCTAACCTGACCTAACCCACTGCTTAAGCAAATAATGCTGGGTCAAGATTATGAACGATGATTTAATTACATTTGATCCGTTCAAGTGGACTTCCATGTTTTCAGACAGAGTGTAATTATGGTCCTGCTTGTAAACATGAGGTGATGTGCTTCTCTCAGCAATCCTAAAAAGCTGCCGTCAGCTGAACTGCGTTCAATGTGAGCCTTCCTTGGTAAAAATCATAATTTTTGTGGCCAAATTTTGCGTTATATCCACAGAGGCATGGGAAAAAATGCCGTAGAACATTCTGCACTGACTTGAAATAAGTGAGTTTAAATGGTTTAAGGGTAAAATAAAATGATTGTACCAGCAGAAATGGGAATGAATGCTGTTTCAGATGTGACACCATGAGAAAAGACATGTTGCACCTGTGATACTAAGCGTCCAATTCTCTTCTTTCTCCTCCCATTTCTCATTTATTGTTCAGCCTTTACAGCTATCCAGTTCAGACATGGCTGGTTTTGTTTCATAAATCCATGCACCCCATCCAGCACCTCACAGTCAATCTAGACCTACTAAGCATCCAAACAGCCATTACAAAAAGGTTACCCAATCACATTCCTCCAATGGTGCCCATAGTGTTTCTCATTATACGCCGCTGTCATAAGTCTTGACCGATGGCTCTCGCTGCTAATGACTTTTTGCCAAGATGTGCCAGCAGCTGGCAAAACAGGGTACGGTTTTGGAGGTCGGGAGAATAGCAGAGAGAGGATTATTATACAAGGAGGGGGATGAGGAGGGGGAGAAGCATATCAAAATGGCAAAACGCCCTCTTCCATAAAAACCATGGGGCCATGATTTCCTCCAAAAATAGAGGCAGTCATTATTCTCAATTGTATACTCATCGGGACCCAGAAGGGCTGTTTTCGTGACCCCCTACCCAGGCAGGCTTCTAGAAGGATATTAATCAGTGAGAGCTCGGCTTTGTCTGCCCTGATGGCTTGATGCTGTGACACGAATGGATGAGGCGTGAAACGGAGGCCCCTAGTAAAGTAAAGGCCTGACACCTCGTTATTCAGAGCAGAGAGGAGCTTGGTTGCAGGCATATCATCCGGCTGCTGTGCCACTCCCCCTGTCCCACACACACATATACTCCCAAGTTTTGTCTTTCTATCATTGTGGGGACTTTTCATTGACATATCACGATAGCTAACTGATTCCATAACTACAAAATGACCCTTTCGGACTCCTTTTTTACTTTTAAAGAGGAAGTTGCACAAAAAGCCAACCAACCAAAGGTCCTGACAAAATTGAAATTGACAGGTCTTTCTTTCCTTGTGGGGACATTTTGTCCTCACAATGATATATAAGCTACACACACACACACACACACACACATATACTCCCAAATTTTGTCTTTCTATCATTGTGGGGACTTTCCATTGACATATCACGGTAGCTAACTAATTCCATATCTACAAATAACCCCAACCTTAACCTCTTTAAACTAAAGTGACCCTTTTGGACTCGTCTTTTGCCCAAAAATCCAATCAACCAAAGATCCTTACAAAATTGAAAATGAAAAGTCTTTCGTTTCTTGTCGGGACATTTGGTTCTCATGATATATAGGCTACACACACACACACACACACACAATCAGACACTTTACTCTCTCATCTTTGTCAGTTTTTTTCTAACCAAATAATGCTATTTCCCTTTTTCAAACCGTCCCTCAATTCAGGATCAGAATCTTTATTTCGTAAGTGTACAAGGAATTTTTCGTGATGCCGTTGTCAAAAATAAAATACCATAAATATAGCAGCAAAATGATGGTTTACAATAGTATGTAAAAAGAGTAAGTACGAGAAATAAGGTGCAAATGTCTAGAATGTATAAGGCACATGTGAGTTGTCTGTGTGTTTTTTGTTAAAGTAAAGGTATATGTAGACAGTCCCTGTTGATAATGGTGATGGCCGGTGGAAAGAAGCTTTGGAGTTGGGGGCTGGTCCGAGTCTTTAGTCTTAATTACTAACAACAATTCCGAAAATCACATCACTCTTTTAGATTCCATATGAACGCTGCACTGTGTTTGTTAATAAAACACTTCCATTTTCTTCCCAATGTTAAAATTCAATTTTATTCTCAATATCATGGGTATGCATGGCTCCATAAAAAGAAATAAATACATGATCAAATAGATTGTTCTGTTAATGTGTAATAAAGGTTTTCATTTAAGCACAATAAAGAGTGTATCAAAGGAGTGAAATGTACAAGTGTGCTTTCATAGACCTAGATAAAATAAAATACCATAACCTAATCTTGTAAAATACAGGACACATTCTATAAGGAGGGCATCCCATAGGAAAATATAATCACTAAGGAGATCTTTTTAATATCGCTGTAGTTTCATCTAGACAAAAGTGAGATCAAATGGAATGAAAAATGAGAGTTTGCTCCTTTTTCTGGACTGCAGAAATCACTGCAGGTATGTCACGTGTCTCCCCTTGAGTATTATTAGGGGCCTTCAGTTTTAAGTGCTTGGATTTGCCAGAAGTTCTCATATATATGAGAATAACCGTTAAGTTTCCTAAAGTATGAATAATGAGCAACTACTGAAAATTTCTCATGCAATGACATACAACTTAGCTGATACAGTCTTACAATCCAAACACTTGTGGATTAAGGACCTGATAGTAGCAGTTTGACAGAGTTAGGAGTTGAATATCTTCTGTTCCATAGTACCTAAATCGTTAGGCTACCACAGTATTTACCATCATTATACAGTTAAAAATGAGTGGCTTATCAAAGATCATTCTGATATGATTGTCATGACTGAGCAACCACAATGTACACATTTTACTGAATAAATAAAAGCAAAGCAGAAGGGATAAAATTGAATATGAGACATTTCTGTACTTATTATTATTTAAAACCACATTTTATAACAAATATATTTCAAAATGCATGAGCAATACAAGCATTATTTCAGTTAAGTTTGTTATTTGTAAAAGTCACTTTTGTTCATTTAAAACAAAATATGTAATTATGTATAATACTAGGTGTTCTAAATACCTATATGCCCAATTGCATGTCATTTTAGGTGCACAAGCATTAGTTTCCAAGTATTTTTACCATGCATTTTCTGCAGCTTTTATTTTAATTACGTATTGATTTTTCATTATTACATAATTCGATTTGTTACAACAGTATATTGTATTTTAAATCCATGAATCAGAAATACTGGTCATGGACTGGGAACCATGTATGTTATGATCTAATACACATTGATTACATTTCAAAAGTATAAAATGTATACTGTGTAAACAGGACCAAGCCAAGGTTATGGTGAGGAGAAATGCAACATCACACAATTATTAACCGCACAGTTGTCCATCATAGTATCCCTACAGATTAGACTGTAATATTAGAAAAATAGCATACAGTCTATCACATCCCTCGAATATTTCTTGAATTAGTTGAAGGTCAGTGTCGACATAATCAGTCAGACTAGGTGAAATCAAACATGATCAAGGCTAGGCCATTTATTTCAGGTTGACCATGAAGACTGGGTGCCTAGAGAGATTTCGGCCCTCGGAAAGTACTAATTTCCCGATGCAATGACATGGCTGGGACTGGGTACTTCCCATAGCACAGATCCTATTTAAATCTCAAAAGCCAACAAGCAAACAAAGTTAGTAAAGATAAAATGAAATGAAATGTGTACAGAGTTTTGTAGGCAATAATTTGGAGCTTTAATGGGAGCATGCATAACTTGCTTAGGGGATGTAGCTGCCTCTTAGCTACATCTTGCTTCTATTTGTATACATTTGTTACCCGTTTAATGTTTTTTTGTTCTAATTTGATCCAATTTTTGCCCTTCAAAATAGCAATTGTTTCTTGTGTGAGTGCCGATGGTCATAGTGTTAAGGAAGTCGCTGAATTTGTACCAAAGTTCTACCAGCAGTGGCAAATATCCCTGTATACATAAATCATTGTTGGCTCATCAGAATTGTAGCCAAAAGACAACAATATTTGGTTTGTTTCAGTCACAGGTCAGTAATTTTAGTGAGTATGTGTAGTATAGTGTATAAAATATATGTGTATTAAGAATAAATATATATGGCGGAAACACTGTACTGTATATTTTAGAGGTAAATATAGGATTCATGCAGTAAGAAGGACAGATAGCTTCCATCTGCACTAAAACCTATCCATGTCTCGTTGTAGGTCATGCACTGTAAAGAGCATGAATTTTAATACAGCAGTTCATTTTCCATCGGAGCAATGAGCTCGACTAACCAGATCCAATGCACTGGAACAGCAACAAATGAGGTCTGGTTTATACACTGGAGTGGAACATAAAATGGTTCCGTTTTAAATGTTTCACTACCATGATCAGGTCTGGACTGCTGGTAGGTGTAATATTTAATTCTCCTGCTTATTATTTAATGCTTATTCTGGTTAGTGCGGCAGGATGGCTCAGAACCCTGTGATTTTCAAAGTTTTCAAAACCAGGTCCCAGCTCTTACCTACAAGCCACAGGCATTGCTTGTATTATTTATTATTTTTATTTATTTATTTTCCCATTTTCATCCCCCATATAATGTTCTGGGTAACAGGTGCTATGCAGACTATACCCAAAATTCCCAGAGCACAAACAAGGATGTACCCTAAAAAGATGATCAGAACAGTGCAGGGCTAAGTGGGTGTATGTAGCTTTGCCAGAGGGTTATTCCCTCATATAGTGTCCCTTCCCTGAACCAAACATGCCTGTGTGTTACCCCCAACTGGATTAGAGCATCCTGTATAATTTATTCATTGTAAAATTCAAACGTTATTGATGCAATTAATTAATTCCCAGTAAAGAAATGGAAAATAAAACATGTCTCAATGGTGTATCACCTTCATTTGCTTTCATTTAATTTAATATGTTCTGTTAGGACTAAAGGATTAATGAGTGTCCGGACAAGTCAACAATAATTAATAGCCTTTCTGTTTAGCTAAACCATTTGAACAATCCAAAACTATTCTTAACTCAAATCCGTACATACCTCAGTAAGCTAGCATAAAATCCCTCTCTATTTCCATCCATCATTGGACTGCATTGACTGAAAATCATTTGGTGTTCTTATGACACAGGTTGACCTTTCAGAAATACACTTAGAGGCCCTCGTTAGGATGGATATCTGGAGATCAGGTTCTCACACATTAAGTGCTTACTTTGAAGGAAAAAAGGTGAGCGTAATTAATTTTTTATTCACCAGTGTTCAATTAGTATGTAATCAAGCTATGGTTTTACTCACCAAATCGACGAGTTCTCTAAATGTCATCTCGACTGACAGAAGCTGTGAGTTAAATGTTCCCATGAGAGAGATTGGATTATAAGAATGTGTTTTTGTGATGCCCTCTTTTAATTAGACAGGAACCAACACAATGTGTACACTTTTCTCATGCTATAATGTTGTCTTTGATCGGAAATAACCTTCACATGGTTAAAATGGTTTTAAAATGTACCACGTTTTACACAAAGCTCACGACAGCTGTACACGAGTACACACAGCCTTCTCTATAAGGAAGACTAAGGCTTTAAGCACGATATCACTTTTTAAGATTTTACAGTAAAAAATATAATGTAACAGCTGCTATTTTTAAATGCTAGTAGGTAGATTGTGTAGAATGTGCAGGACACTTTGCTTAAAAATTACATATTTTTGCAGATATTTTCATTATATTATATTATATTATATTATATTATATTATATTATATTATATTATATTATATTATATTATATTATATTATTCAGTTATTTATATTATATTCATTATCTATACATGTAATACCCTGGGGACAAAAATGGCACCCATTCGTTCGTATGGCTCATATATTTCAACACATTATATCCTGTTATTAATAATTCAATCTTCTTTCTACCCTGGCCACTGTAAGCTATATAATAGCTGCTAGCTAGCCAACATGCTAAATTGGCCAGAAAAAGCTAATCTGCACACAGGATACTACATGGTCTGTTATAGTACCAAGAATAACACTTCAGCGTCCATTGTACGGTCTCATTGACTTGCATTCTAGCACCCAAAACACAACATATGCTGGACTAGAATCAGAGATTTTTAGCTTACCATAAATGTACAGTACATATCTAGACTAGTAATTGTGAAGTTCCACTCTTCTCTAGATGTGACACATATATCCAAAATAACGTCGATGCTTTCTGAATTGAATATTTCAAAATATGCATATTAATTCATGTCATGCTTTACTGGATAAAACCTACATGCTCTTTAAAACAAACTGAAGACAAGTTCATAAACATATGAAAGCATGCTTTTTGCCCTGACCAACCTATTCTTTTCTGTACTCAAACCCTGGGTTATTGAGGATGCCTATGAAAAATAGCATCTGCACACTTTCTACACGCTTTTGATTATGCATATTCATCTAGGTCAAAGTTTCCAATGCTAGATGATGTATGTGTATATATCAGTTTCTATAATCCCATGAGCAGCATTCTTTTTTCTAGTTTCCTTTTTTCTATTCAAATCCGGGATCAGCAATGCTTTAGCTTCATACTCCTCTAAAACACATCAGCACACTTGTTTTGTCTGCAACGCACACAAAACTGTCTGTTGAACCATATGGGATTTTCTCTTTGCTCTTTTGTCTTTTCTGACTCAATGTACTCTTTCTTTCTCTTACACACTTGCTCTTCTTTGAGCCTCCACAAATCACTCCTAAAACTCCATCAGCCTGATAGATCCACAAGTGGAGAAAAAATAAATGTTGCCCCATAACAGAACAATAGAATATGCTTTGAGTTTGTATTAAAATAATGAACATCTGCATGGTTGATAACCCTAGTCCTAATGCGAAGTGAAGCAATGAGTCCGTTAACCACTAAGATGGTGATTATTTTTTAATAACAGTCTGCCCTGAAGAGTATTATTCTGCTCTTATGATGCAAACTTGCCAGCAGTGATAGATTGAACAACACATGTATTTTTAACCATTATCACTAACCATTTTAACCATTATGTCACTATCAGCAGTTGATACAACACTTAAATGTTTTATATTTACACTAATAATTCCAGTGGGATTTTTTTATACAGTATTATAAAGGGTTTCTGCAATTTCAGCATGTTCATAACCATGCAACAACATCACAACATGCTATGGAGTAGTGTTATAGTATGAAACCATAAACGAGCGGTCTCAATCTCATTTTGGCTCAACCTCGTCTTGTCTTGGTTTCAGAAAATGGGGGACACAGAAATTTCTGATGAGTCCAAAGCATCTGTCTGAAGCAATGTTAATTAAAAAACTGAACTTGTTTTGAATGCAATGTTCTTAAAGTATCATACAACAATGGATTCAAAAAGAATAAACCCATCATTTCCACAACAGTTTAGGATAAGTTGTTTGAGGGAAGTTTTCACATTCAGTTGACTTTATGGTGGCTTCTCATTGGAAAACACAATCATCATCATTGTTTGTTAACAAAAGCATATTTTGAATAAGAATATAATACAACATTAATTAATAATAATTTTAGGTTATATATTATTCTATCTAATATTTTACAAAATATATGATAAATACATTATGTATTAATATAACATATCAATACATTCAATACATAATAAAAAAAAAATTTATTCTTGTATGATGAAAAAAAATCATAATCTGTTTTTTTGGCCAATCTCGGTCTCTGTTTCAACTCGGACTACTAAATGCTTTGGTCTTGACTCAACAATGGCATAGAGGTTACAGTAAATACAGTAAATACTGACCAGAGAGTTCAGGGCTCACGGCACAGCACGGCAAAACCGCCTGTGTTGGGCCCTTGGACAAGGTTCTTAACCAACGAGTGCTTGGTCTAACACATGACTAGGTATAAGTAATATACAGTCAGGGGACTTGGCTGTAACAGAAATACATTTACTTCTACACTTGAAGCATTTAGGGATGCCCTTATCCAAAGCAACTTACGGAAGTATTCTTCTTAGCAGACATTACATCACGTTAGTACAAATAAGCAATACAATAAAAATACAATCCAACTAAATCCTGTCAGTGCTTTGTGTTTGTGAAATTAGCGATGTAAATAGAATTCTGTTGTTGCTATTGTTAGGATTTGATAAAGGTAAGTCACAAACAAAGATTTAAAAAAATATGTAATTTGATTAAACATGTAAGTGGACAAGCCCTCAAGCGAACAATTGCTTTTTAAAAACAGCGAGCGACTAAGCCATTTGGACATCCAGTCAAAATTAATTCTTGGTGCCAGTACAAAAAATAGTCTTGATGCTTGTCTTTATTCTTGTGTTGCCCAGCTGGCATTTCAATGTTGAAACAACGTCAACTGTTATGGTTGAATCAACGTTGGATTTGGTGTTGATTTTGAAAAGTGAATCAACGTTGATATGCCAACGTTGTTTCAACGTCATACATTCAACCTTGAATAAACCACAACTCACGTTCATGATGCTCAAAATTGCATGGGAGAGAGGAAAAAAAGACAAATGTATGCCATAATGAAACAAGAACAATTTTATTTTTTTATTCTCTCTGTACATTTCTTCTCTGAGAAGTAGGAACAGCAGGACTACAAACAAAATGTCCAGCAATTACAGGGTATTGACAAACTTGCATCACA
>JAUZSU010067819.1:0-20722 GCA_034780255.1 Parotocinclus maculicauda | reverse complement strand
GCCGACATGACAAGTTTTTATCTGCGGTTTTGTGTTCGCTGTTTGTGAAAGTTTCATTATAGACTGAATTCATTCAATTCCTACGATGTTACTCAAACGTTCTGCAAGTTCTACCGCTAAAATAGTGTAGAAATACTTATAATAAATATAGCGTCCCTAATTCGCGGATTTTTGTTTATAGCGCCGGTGGCCCTGGAACGTAACCCCCACCATAAACGAGGGAACAGTGTACACACAAACCCAGAAACATTTAAGAGTTTACTTATCTATGATGACCAGATATGGAACTGGTGTGCATAATAATGGGAATGAAGGAGTGAGTGACATGGAGGAAACATGATGATAAGTGCAGTCTAAGAAAGACTGAAAGAAAGGTTGTTGACTAATAATAATAATTATAATAATGTGCTTGTGTGTAAAAAAAATCCGAAAAATACTCTCTGTAAAAATGAGTTATTCCGAAACTGCATTGCCTTCTTTTAAATGTGTTTATAAACACTCTCGATTTAAGCTGCACTTTAATCTTAAAGTGGGTGCAACATGTATTAATAAGGCTGTATCTAGTCAACATGGTCACTCAAGTACAAGAGCACACAGTTACATTTAGTAAAGGCTAGATAATATAGGCCTTGATTATTGATCATACATTTTGTTTTAGTTTTTTTGAATAGCACGCAGATATAATTTGTATTATTATGCCATTACAATTAGATCTTGAATTTCTATACCATAATTTTGATACGTTGACTCTTATTTGACATTCTACCATTATATGCTTAAGTCGCATTTTTACCTGGGGAACTATCCCGATTAACAAACCCAGATCTCTGTTAAAGGAGCAGGAAACACTAAAGGTGCCCTGTTCTCTACAGTGGTTCGGAGATATGTGTGCCTGTTAATCGGGCTGATTGGAGCAGCTGGCATGATGCTGGGACCAAAGTGACACCTTATGACACAGACAGAAGTGCCAGCAATGCACCAAGAAAACAGTAGCAGAGGTGACATTTTCCTGAAAAACTAAAAAGGAATACGTCCATTATTGTATGTGCAAATATAGCAACTGAAAAAGTAGTTTAGTTTTAGTAAAGTTTAAGTTTAACCAATTCTGTGAGGGATATTAACCAAAACAAGGTGTTTGCAAAACATTTGTGGAAGGAATCCCATAGTAAGTAGCTAAATTATAAACAGTAATAATAGCTGCGGTGTTTCATTTCATATTACCAAATTGACATACTGAATAATTAAACTGATTGGACTAATATTATTATGGATTTATATAGGTTTTTAATACTGTAGCTCACATTCTTTGTAAAAAAAAAAAAATCTTTGTTTAAAGAGATTAATAAATCATTTAATAAATCTCAGTAATGAATTTATGACTTAATATGATGTAACACGCTAAGCACAGGAAAAAGGAACGATGCAAGACAGACCCGATTTTAAGGTTCAAAAATTTTTGCACCCTACCTAATTAAAGTCGTATATGAATAATTTATGCTGTGGTTATAATTAGGTCCAGCAGAGAAAATGTGTTTCTGTGGTTTACTTTATTTTTAATTAATCTGCACCGCTCTGATCATGCTTTTTTAGAAATTATTTAATTTTGAGCCTGTTAATGAATTCTTAATGAACGTTAAATGATGTGTCGTTTCCACTACCTTTCAGATATTTTGGCAGATACGGATATGCGAATTAACGGAACAGTGGAGATGAGTGCAGGTGGTCCGTCATGGAATCAGTTTTAATTAATTAAAAACAACACACCATCGTAGGGTAGCGAAACTTTAAAGATCTTTGGCGTCATGATAGTTTTCAAAGTGACTGATCAATTAATAACAGATTACAAATTGGAAGGATTGATTAGTTACACATTATAATTAATTAATTATATTTACAGCATTTAGCAGACGCCCTTATCCAGAGTAGCTTACGAATAATAGTCTTACAATTCAAGCAATTGTGAGTTAAGGGCCTTGCTCAGGGACCCAACTGTGGCAGATGTGGGATTTGAACCCTGTACCTTCTGGTCCATAGTTCAGTGTCTTAACCACTAGGCCACCCCAGTCCTGAACGCTGTCCTGAACAGTCAAATAATTACATATTATTTACTAAATCTATGAATTAATTACAGATTCCTTACTCCACATGTTAAGTAATAACAAATTATTAACTGAATGTATTGATTAATTAGAGTTTATTAACTGGATATATTGGTTGCCTAAAGATTATTAACTCTAAAGCATGTATTAATTACTTAGATTATAAACTAGAGGTATTGATTAATTAACCAATCATATTCATAATTAAAGATTATTTTCTAGTGATAATTATATATTATAAACTGAATAAATGAGTTCATTTAATATTTAAATAGACATATTGATCACTAGAGTTCATTAACTAGACATGCTGATTAGCAGAATATTAACAGAACAAAGAAACTGATTCCAATTAAATTAATTATTTCCTGGACAAATTGATCACCATAGGTTATTAACTGGGTGTATTGATCATAAACAATTTAAACAACTGGATTAAATACAGATGCACAACTGTAGGTGATTGGACCTCCCAAGAGTTCCAGCAGTGCATTCCAGACAGGTCAGGTATCACAAGCATGGAAGATACCCCTGATGGCTTTAAGATGGACTGGAAATGTTGTTCTAAGCATTTATGTCATCACCGTGAATGATCCACATTTGGAAGAGACTGGTTGATACACAATAACACTTTTAAATGATTAATTGTATTCTCTTATCTTCTTCATACAGTTCATGCACTGGAACACATTCCTTCTTAGGACTCACAGGGTGACTCCAGAATGCTGGAGATGTGTATTCATCACGGTCTCACTTTCATGGAGAAAGCAGAGTGCTGCATTAATGGTCCTTGGTCGCTTGCTTGGTCTCTCGTGCAAAAGTTGTGCATCAGTGGTTTTCAATTTCATCGTATCGCTACGGCGTGATTCTTTGATAGCACTTTCACACCGTTCAGAGCATTCCAAGGGCATACGAGACAAACACACAGCATGTAAGCGCTTATTGCTAGTAACAAAGAGTATAATGTAAAAGAGGTTAGCATTGATGGGCAGCCATAACTAAACAGGCATTTACCAGAACCTTTATCATTTGCTAGGTGAATTTTGAAGCGACCAGCTTAAGTTTCTTAGGGACAACAAGTTTTAAGACAATAAAATCAAATAAGGACCACATAATAAAACCAAAACATGACATATAGGCAAAGTGTCCTCAGTTGTCAAGTCAATTACACATTACACACATACTACAAACATAAAAGACATATTACTCCTGAGAAAAAAAATGGTCCTGCTTTAATAATCCTAACAATAAATCAACTGTTAAAAATGAGCAAGAACTAACAAACTGTAGAGAATTGGTCCACCATTTACTCTCCACTGCTTGTTGGTGTGGAGCAATGCAGGTACTGTTGTGAACTGCAAAGATCACCAAGAAGCAGCCTGAGTACACAGGACCCATGTTTTGGCCTGGTCAGGGTCTAGATATGAAGCCTATAGAAAATATTTGAATTTTCTGTAATATTGGTTTTGATCCTTTGTTTTCCCAGTAGTGGGAAGCTCCGCCCCCTGGATACTCAAAAACCTCAAAGGATAGGGGAAGCCCCTCTGTAGGTTAATGACCCAAGGCATGAGTATGAGACAGGGCTATGACAATGAGGGGTGTATGGGATATAACCCAGTAAAGAGATTATGCAATCCGAGATAGAAAGGTAAAAGAAGGTATCATATGATGATCAATTTATTAAATAGTCACCTCACAGCTCGAGATCCCTGGTTTGATCCCGACCTCAGACCACGTCTGTGTCTGGTTTGCATGTTCCCCCCCGAGTTCATGTGGGTTTACTCCAGTTTATTCACATACCAGAGCATTAAGTTAATTGGCCACTCTAAATTGGCCTATGACTAGTGTGTGACCTCGTATCTCTTGCAGATATAGCCCCTGATCCTAGTACAACGTTAAATAAAATGAATAATATATTGTAAATATAAACTACAATAAGCAAACTATTTATTAATATACTGATTAGCTAATTTATGGGACAAATCTTACAAATATATACTTTGCAAGTTGCTTTAAACTGGCTTTTTTTTATTTCTATGTACTATTTAACTATATGGTGGTTTTTATTATAATGATAAAATACTGATTTTTAGTGCCATATTTCTACCATTATTAAAAACTTAAGTTAAACTACTTATTTAAAAATGAATACAGGATCAATCTAATGACCTTGTTGACTGCTTATCTACCAGAACTGGCGCCGTTTTCAAGGCGCAAAAAGGTATTGCTAAGAATTATTTAAATTATTTGACCATTGATCTTGTACAGATGGTGATTTTGTGCATGAATATGACAGAATAAAAGATGAATGAGATGCCAATGACAGACAGAGGACACAAAATATAATTCAGTCTGAGTCTGGGCTTGCGAAGTCTTAATTAAAGAGATAAGAAGAAATAAAGGCAGGTGTCTGTCTTTGCGGCATATTGAACGAGAAGTTGTCAACATGCGTGCTTTCTTTTTCTTTCTCTCATCTCTGTTAAAGCACAATTATGCTCTTTGTAGGCTGAAGGACATGCAGTCTAAAGGATCAGATGCTGGTGAGGACGAGAAACCTCCAGAGACTGAGAAGAACAAAAGGCTGTTTGAGAAGCAGTGTGGATATGAAAACCACTGCTAAGAGATCAACATGAGTCCCGACTGTGTGATGTCAAAAGATCTGATCTCGTCAGTGTCAGCCTCTGGTGTACATCTTCTCTTTTATTATATGTCATGTATTGATAGAGGATAATCCAGAAGGGCCGTCAATCCAACGGAGAGTCAAAGAGTTGATAGATTAGATGTGCATGAGCTGTGAGACCTTTAAGATGATTTCCAAGTAACCAAAAAAGTTACCACGTTTCCTAAATGGAAAAGTAATTTGGCCAGACAGGTTACCTTTCAATTTTTTTCCTACATATTGTATGTTCTAATTTATTAGTGAAGATTTGGAAAGTTTGGAAGCCCTGAAGTGCAAATCACATTTCCATATACAAACAAACAACATAGATTTAGTAATTGAGGATGCCTGTGATCAGAGCGGAGAGAGAACTATTGAATACATAACAATAAACATATGTTTCAGTGTTTTGGGATTCCCAGATTTGGGAAATGTTACGCTAGGCCGTCTTTGCTGGAAATACATTGCTTATCTGCAGATTAGCCTGGCTCATACATGCACACATTCACGTTACTCTACAGTCCTTAAGTGTGACATACTCCGTAACATTTATCTGATCAGTCACAATCGTTGCTCAGCAGTTTGGCCACTTTTAATGTTGTTGCGTTTGTGAATATATTGTTGTGTTTCTGCATTTGCTGTGTTTTCAAAGTTGCAACTGCAGTTTTATTCATTTGTTTTTTCACTTCAGAGCCTTTATAAAAAGATGCCTCATACATACAACATTTCCTGCCAAATGTTAATTAGGTTTGGGAGACACAATGGCTTAGACAGCCAAGTCATGAAACTCATTAAGAAGTCGAAACGCATTCTACTTTTGTACTGAAACTTTATGGGAAGCTCTGTTGTAGTAGATGTACATCTTCCTTAATCACTAGAAGCACATCTTAGTCTGTCTGGGGTTGGTTATTGAGAGAGATTGCCCATAAATCGCACAAACTCTGTTAAAGACATGACATATGTCCATTTACTGTATGTCAATTGCATGGTTATTTTGTTTTTCTGAAAACTCATCACTAGTGCCAGTCAAATCACATTTGTTTAGCCAAAAGAAATCCAGTTTATCATTAACAGTGTCCAAACCTGCATTGCTTTTCACTTTCAGTTTGTCCGAGACTTTGTTGTGTTATAGACCCTAATGGAAAAGAACGTCCTACCACTTTACTCATGGCAGTGAAAAACAGTATAGCATTTAAGGGGCAGAAATATGCAAATTGGAGCATAATCACAATATTGCAGAATAAGATAACTCCGAGAGTGATCACCTAGGTAGTTAATTAACATCCGCTTGCAGATAGATTTATGCTTGCTTTCTTAATTGTGGTCTAACATTTTAATGAGTGTCTCAACAAAGCATAAATAACCACTGACAGGCAGCAGAATAATATTCCCATCTTCTATTTCACTGGTTTCAGAATTGCAGAAGCTCTTCTTTGCCTAATGTCGACTTTTTTCCTCACCCTAATCATCGCCTGCTGTTAGAGAAACTACATCGTTAGGGAAGATGTGGCCCCTCTAATTTCCAACCATCACTCACGTGAGTCTAAACGGGCTCACTAAATGCCAAATGTTGCACAGAAAGTTTGGCAAGCGCAGGCTGTGGAAGGCTTGATAAACTTGCACCCACATACAAAAGTGTCTGATTAACATTATTGTCAGATCCCATGGGTTGGCATATTTTAAGTAATCCTTGAGTCTTGCTTGAATGCTGCAACCAGCATGAAACACAGAAATGTACTAGCACAGCCTTCCATATACAATAAATGAATCTTCAGTAACCTCTTCAGCCTTAATACGGACTGCTGCCGATAAAACACTGGCATTAATATGGGTATACACCCAGGGCAGGGTATTATTTCATTTTCAGGGCACCACTCACCAACGTCATGTGCTTAAATATGTGGTTGGATAAAAGAAAAGGCCTTTAAGTTTGGCACAGCTTGAAGTTTCTCGGCATGGAGGTGGTGTCTAGTTTAGGTAACTCTCCAACCATGATCACTTGAGAAATGTTTACCTCTCTAACCTGTCTCATCGTGTGCATGGGAGGCACCTGCATTCTCTTCCAAGCATGTTCTTTTGTTATGACAATATTTTTTGTATAAGAAACACAGTTTTAGTAATATAATAACCTACATTTTTTTCACGTAAGTGTTTACTTTTTCTTACTATTTCCTAAATGAATAGAAACATTGGCATTCCTCTCACTACAGTTTTAAAACACTTTTTCTTTTTCTGATGGTATAGGTCAGGACCATTTCTGAACTATGTCAGTCAAAGTGGCTCAATTGCGCTTAAAAATAAGCCTGTTAAACTATAAATGAAGTGATTTCACACTAAAATGGGTGTAACCATATCATAGATAATAAACGAAGAACATATTGACACATTTTTGTTAAATGAATTGCATTAATAATATTTATGTTAGTGCAACGGATACCTTTGCTCGTGGTATGCATTTACTTCAGTGGTCTAACATATACTTTAGGTAGGTTATGTGGTTATAAGTAGCTAACCAATAATTGGTCTCGAGTATTCCAGACTCATGTTGAGTCCAGATTTAAAGCCTATAGAGAATATTTGAAAATTCTGTAACATTGGTTTTGACCCTTTATTTACCCAGTAGTGAATAACCATAAAAATGGACATGAGGAACTCTAAAACTCAAAGGATAGGGGAAGCCCCTCTTTAGGTTAAAGACCAATGACCCAAGGCATGAGTATGAGACGGGGATATGACCCAGTGAAGAGATTATGCCATCCAAGTTAGAATCATTATCTTGCCAGAGTTGGTTGCTATACCAGCTGGACAGCCACTATTAATGTTATTATTAATATTTATACATTTTCGGGCAGCTCGGTGGGTAGCACCACTGCCTCACAACAAGAAGGTCCTTTCTGTGTGGAGTCTGCATGTCCTCCCCATGTCTGCGTGAGTTTACTCCAGGTACTCCAGTTTCCTCCCACAAAGATATGCGTGTTAGGTTAATTGGCGTCTCCATATTGTCATTGACTTGCGTAAGCAAAACACCCCAGCCGTGTAACTGGAAACAGCTGCACACCGGTCCCAAGCTCGAATAAATGGGGAGAAGTGGAGAAAGCAATGGCAAAGTACTCCACTATCCTGCCGAAATACTTCATGGATCACATCAATGAAGGACAGAAATGTGTGGAGATCCATAAGCCATCAAGTGACCGAGAGTCGGCTGTGACTGTACAGTTAATCCCATCCATTACATTTTCACTTAGGATTTTTATGTTTTTACAATCAAATTTTAAATTCATTTGCAGACAAGCAATCATATTATGATCAATTTATTCATTAGTCACCTCACAACTCTGATCCCTGGTTTGATCAAACCATATCAATGAGCTACTCATTAGTGGCCTGTCCTGTAGTTATGCTCAACAGTCCAGGATAAAATTGACTTTTTACTGCCATGATTTAAGATGGATGAAGTAACATTTTACTTATCATTGGATGTTATAAAGCTTTGTCTTTTCTTGCGTAGTATGAGACAATTTCTTCTTGTGGTCTTGGATGGAATAAATCTTATTGATTGATATATAGTCTTGTCTTGGTCTATAATTGGTATGTATTAGTCGTGTTTGTAATTTGGTTGGTATGTGTCCTTCTTTCGTTTTGTTCCCGGCTGTTTTGGGTCTTGGCTGCACTGGGGCTTAGTCTTTGTCTTATCATTTGAGGTATAGGTTTTGATCTTGTTTGTATTCTGGCTGGTGTGTGTCCTTGCCTCCTGTGAGTTTTTTTATTTTTATTTTTATGTTTCCTAGATTTGTTGGTAGATTTACTTACATTACAGATAAATAGATGTACCACCTCAGTATAAGCAAAGCCTAATATATCTGTGCAGCTTTATCTATTAGCACAATCAGTCACCTTGTAGCTGCAACTGTTAATTTTTACAAAGATTTCAGCTATGCACCAGCCCATCTCTTACCCTGTGCAGGACTAAACGTATAAGAAAGTGCATGAATGAATTATGGTGACGTGTAGTACACTTTTCATGAATAAATAATAGCGAAACAATAAAAGGTGGGGTGGGGTTATGGGGCCCCTAATTCTTGTAGCAAATCACATTTTTTATGTTTAGTTAATCAGCACATTATAACGCATTCAGTTCATGAAAAACTGCTTCCTGCTCACTGCATAACTGATTTTAGCTTTTGTTAGGATGCAACTTCCAAAGTAACTTTGTGATACGATATGTTCTGGACTGTGCTTCAAAATAATGAAACTCTAGTAAGAATGCTTGTTATGTATACCCATAAAAATTGAAATCTGTATAAGTAGATTTACATTACTGCTGAAAATGTGACATACATGTGACATACATCATTTGCATTGGCCAAGTATTGATCTAAGTCATTAAATAATCCTGAGACTGGGAAGGGTCTTGGACTGTAACATCTTAGATTCCCTCTGAAAAGATTTAACAAATGGATGTCCTCACCAGCTGTCAGTGCCGTCAATGACAGCCCACGGCATGAAAGGTGAGTGAGCATTCAGTGCACGTTAAAATGGCTTTTATGTTATGATTATCTCTTTTAATTGCCCTGGTGCTGGAGACCCCAGGGCCTCAATTTTCTCCTGACTTTTATCTAATGTGCCATTAGTGCTAATGATTCCACTGCTCATGGAGCCTCGGATCATGCTGAGATATCGCCTCCCACCTCTGATCCTCAGACAGGGCAGGAAACACCCAGCATATGTGCTTAACAGCCTTCCAGTCACAATGGAAATTGGAAATGAATAAAGAAGTGTGCTTTGGGACTTTACAGAGGGCCCTGAGAAGAAGGACAATGGGTCAGACCTGTGTCTGTGTTCTGCCATATTTGTCTATAATTAAGTGTTGTCTACATTTTACATTAGCAAAATGCTCAGATACTGCAGATCTGCTTTAATATAACCTCGCCAGTCCTAAATTTTCTGGAATTGAGTCTTCTAACATCCAGTACCAGTGGCCAATTTGAGAAAGTAAAGAACAGGTAAGGAGTACCACAAACCTCCAGTTTTGGCCAAAATCCCAGATGAATGACGCAGTTCAGGCTAAGTTACTTGATGCAGCTAATAGTCAGTGGTGCCTGAAAGTTTGTGAACCTTTTGGAATAGGTTTAGAAAAAATGATGTAAAACAATCATATTTTCATGCAACTATTAAAGTAACAAATGTGACATAAAAATTATAGTATATCATTACTAAAAATAAAATAAGTCCATATTACACATCAGCTTGGAGGAATGTTAGCCCATACAGAATAGCTTTAAGTTCAAGTCTTCTCCTTACATGAACTGGCCATTCAAAGCAGCGTGACTGGATTGTTTTTATTCTTCTTTAACCACTATTTGGCATAACAGCTTGTGTGCTTTATGTTGTCTTGATGCATGACACGTTCTTGATGTTTAGTTCACATTTACCTTTAGAATTTGCAGGTATAGTTCCATCGATGTTGGCAAGCAATTCTGGCCCAGGTGTATCAAACAGGCTCTAACTGTGGTATTAACATCACCATGTTTGGTAGATAGGATAAGGATGTGAAGCTGTAGTGTAGGCTTTCTATCACCAGACATAACGCCTCTCATTTAAACCAAAAACTTATTTTGGTCACAAACCGTCCACGGAAATCTCATTTGTTTAGAAAACTGCCTCAAACAGAGATCAGTCTCTAATAAATCCATGTTCTTAAAAACAACAGGGTAAATACAACTACTCACCCCACTGATTGAGAACACCTGTAACTTCACCTTCATACGATCTGGTAACACAGGCTCACACTCTGCCACCTCCAGGTACGTCATTCCAAGATAAGACAACGAATTAATGATTTTGATTCTATTTATCTACATTTAGAAATTGTGTAAAGAACCTAAGAAACAAGCAAAAACATCAGCAAAACCATAGCGTTATGAAGTCTGTTTCTAGTGGTTTAAAGTATTAGTTTGAGAAGATAAAGATCAGCTAAGGACTAAAAAAGCCAGGATGGCAAAAGCCAGGTAAATACTTTCACCAGATAGACAATTGGAAAGGTAAATAACATGCAAGAGCTAATACCAGTCACTAGTTTTTGATGGTAAAGACCATTTAAGGACAATCTTCACTCACTAGCTTTTGGAGGTAAGGACCAGGTATGGGCTATCTGGAGCGGTAAAGATGAGGGTAATTAACAAGCAATACTGGATTAGCACCAGCAACTAGTTCTGGAAGGTACAAGCCAGGTATGTACTAGCTACTGATTAAAAGGTAAGACAGGACAAGGAAAAATACGAGTCAACAGCTTTGAATGGCTAAACTCATGTAAATTCTGCCGCCAGGTTTGGAGATTAAGGACCAAGAAAGAAGAACCACCAGCCAACAGTTCCATTAGAGATACTCCACTGATCTGTATGATTTAATTTTGAACTTCACTCATTCTTTGAAACGCCCCATATTTTGCAACTATATTTGACAAACATTTCACTGATACTTAAACCAAACTTGCAGACACTGGACTCTGGATGACCACAGAGAGGGCACTACAACAGCTATCTGGATCTATTTAGTGCCTGATTTAGTCTGAAACTAATTCTGTCTCACGGGCAGGTCAAAGTCACTTGGCTATTAACCTATACTGGAGATTAAGACTACTTCCAGTGCTAAGAAGAATCCTAAACTACATCTAATATCCGCTGCATAACGCTCAATGCAGAGTTGCGGCATCAGGTTAACAAAATGATTCAACATAAATTTTAATTTCCATAATTTTCTACTTAGCCCAGATCAGCAATGGACATTTGTTGCACCCATTTGTATGTAAATAGATGCCATAATGCACTTTCCTCAGAGACATTGTTAAGATCTGTAATCTCATTCCACAGAACCAATTTGATCAAATAGAGAGTCTGTGTTTATGAATTTGATTTCAGAGTTGAACTACCTTATATTCTCTGTCTAACTTGGACTGACTGATACCAATGGAGCTGCTTGTCCAAGTTGGTTGGACTACACCAATGGTGTGTTTATGCAGAATGCAGAAACATGTCCAGGAACTTCTTACCAAATGTAATGATTTGGCATTGCCACTTGATCCAGACACGTAACTGCTTACTTTAGGGGAACTTGCGCATTGGTGGACATACAGTAATGCTGAAATGAGTAATGTACAGCAGATTTATATTCCATATCTACTTTCATCTCTATTCCCTCTGTTGTACTTTAATGCATTAGGACATATGGAAAAGACCAACTGGGCCTCCGCTTATCTAATTACACAACTAAAGGCCTGTAAATTAAGGCTATTCATACATTTATGTTGTCAAATTAGATCTGACATTTGGGATGTAAGCTTCATAATTGCTTCATTTCCAATGCTCTGAAGTAGAGCCAGAGCAACAAACACTGTGAGTCTGACTTGGCGATTATTCTACATTTATCTACATATTCTATTTTAGCAATTACATACATACTAATACAAATAGATTTTACCCTGAAATAAATAAATACATAATGTATACTATGTATCACATTTGTTTGAGTGTCTATACAGTCAATATTTTATTGGGCTTAGTGAGATAGTGCATTGATTTAATATACTAGTCCACCACCACAGGGACCTGGGTTCAAGTCCAGACAGTGCCTTTGATTCAGCATGGGTAACACGCGCAGATATAATTGACTAAGGGAGGGGACACTAAAAACTGACCCAGTACTGTGATAGACTACGGACTTGCGTTCCATTCAGAGCCACCATGAATTTACACAGAACGAGCAGGACTAAAACACTTTTTTTTATTACAGTACATCACATAGTAACATTATTGTAAGGATCCTTGTGCTCAGGTGACTCAAGGACAGTCGGGGTCAACACTAAGTGAGATCCTCAGAAGAAACACAGGCGTAGTGGAGGCTGGACCAATCAGTTGTGTTTATACTTATACTAAGTGTACTTATAACCAAACCAAACCACATCTCAAGTATGTGGTTCGGTTGCATAAACATGTCACACGTGGTAAAATGAGGTTTTAGCCTCATAGCCTGTAGACATAGTGTATGGGTGACCAGCTTTCTAAGAAGCATACAGAGCAAAGTGGATCCTGGCACCAATAGTCCAGAAACTGTGTCCCTGTCATCTTTGATGATGCCCATTAAGGCCATGTGTATACATTTGAATAGGTCTGTGGTGGGGTTAAGGTACTAGACTATATAGACCAGACGGTCCAGGGTTCAAATCCCACCTGTGCCAAGTTGCCACTGCTGGGTCCTCGAGCAAGACCCTTAACCCACAATTGCTTGTATTTTAACAGTTGTAATTTCAAAAATTGGATCAGGGCGTCTGATAAATGCCTAGATGTACAGTCTTAGCCAAATGTTTTGAGAATGGCACAAAATTTGGTATTCAAAAAGTTTGATGCATCAGATTTGATGGTGGCAAATTATGCTCTTACTCTAGCTTATGTGAGTGTTTAGATGAATCGTAATTAATTGAATTGAATGAAGACCTTTTCTACTATGAAAATGACCTTATCACAAATATTACTGCAAAACAGCCTGCCTTTATTTCAGTGATGATGGAAATGAGGACAAGACAGATGATATCACTCTGTCATGCTGATTAGAAGAACAGACTTCAGGTAGTGGTGCTTTTATCTTTTCTTCTGTTAACCATGGTTACCCCCAAGAAAACACGGGCAGTCATCATAACATTGCATCAAAAGGGTTTTACAGGAAAATACATTTCTGCTTGTAAGAAAGCACCCCAGACAACCATTTATTCAGTCATACACAACTTCAAGCAGAGTGGATCAATTTCAGTGAAGAAGGATTCAGGGTGCCCAAGAAAGTCAAGCAAGCATCAGGACCATCTCATATAGAGGATGCAGCTATAAGACTGGGCAGTGTAGAGCTCAGGAATGGCAGAGGATGGGAGTGAGTGCATCTGAATGTACATTGAAACAAAGGCTTGTGAAGGATGGCTTGGTGCTAAGAAATGCAACAAAGAAGTCACTTCTCTCCAAGAAAAACCTGTAGAGGACTGGGGTAAAGTTATTTTTCTGATGACTGCTTGAGAAAAGGTGCTACCATGAGTCCTGTATCATGCTAACAGTGAATCATCCTGGAGATCATTTATGTGTGGAGTTGCTTCTCGTCCAGGGGAGTGGGTTCACTCAAAATTTTGCCTAAGAACATTGAATAAGGAATGGTCGCCATTATTCAAATTTTTGCCCAGAAGCTGATATACAGCATGTCGAAGCAAATTGCAGAAGTCTTAAAGAAGGATGTTATAAAAGATGGAAAGCCATCTGTAATATTGTAGAGAACACTACAATCTGTCAAGAAATTTAATATTCTGAAATAATTACGATGAATTAAGTCTAAAGAAATCCTGAAGAATTAAATAGACAGCTAAAGAGTCATAGGGATATTTTGTTATACTATAATCCAAAGAGCAACAGACAGTTCCAAAAGGACTTTAGGAGATTCCTCATAATTAAACACGACTTCATTTTCGATTTCTTTAAGTGTGCTGCATTTTTGTACACACATAATATTAATGATTGTTAAGGACATTTAAAATTTTTAAAACCTCTCCTTTCTTTCCAGCGTTGTGTACCTATGTCCTAAAACCCTACCTGTACCATCTTAAACTGAACATGAAATATAACAATATTTTATGCAAATTATAAAAAATTCCAGATTTCTTTTAAATGAAATAAAATATAAGTTAAAATGAAATTACATATAAAGAAAACACTCTTAAATATAGAGTACACAGAATACTGTACACTTTTGTTTAGTTTATATGTTTGTTAAAAAAAGACCATAAACTACAGTACATGTTATTTTAGTATAAGTAAATTGGATTAACATTATTTAATGAAATACTGAAATAATAAAAGCCCATATTAAAAAAAACTAATAATATGTCTTAAATAAAGTTAAAGTTAATCACTACATATGACTAATAGTTATGACTTTTAAAATGATCCGGCTTCAAGCGTGCTTGCTATAAACTGCTATTAAAATAGATGGGTAAGTGATTTCTTCTCCTTTGGTGCCCCTCCACCCTACTGAGTGCAGCCTGTTAAAAATCTGGTGAAGTTGAAGGTTAATTGGATGGCATTTCTCAGAACATAGTGAGCTCTGAAGTCAGGGTACTCCAAATTTCTGACCAAGCCTACTGCCCGGTGATAGTGTAACTGAATGGATCCTGGATAAATCGAAAACATAACCTTCAGAAAGTCTTCCTCCGCTTTGTATCAGGGTTCCTAACAATGCATTGCCAGTTTTTTTTCACTGTGTATTTAATTTAGTTAATTTTGTTATTCTGGGTTATTGCTTGTGTACCTTCCCACTTTGACCCTTGTCTTTGTTTTTGGATTATCTAACCCCACCTATGAATTACGATATTACAGATCATGAGCTTCCTGGCCTTCGATGTGTTGAATTTGCCTTCATTCACCAAAAGAATCTTAACAGGGAAGTGACATTAAGATTGAAAGGTGAAAACATCAGATCTTCTCAAGATCAGTGCACGTTTCAGAAACCTGGGAGGATAATTTTAGAAAGGGAACCTACTTTCAACAGAATTCTGCTTATTTAAATGTGTTTTTTTTATATACATACATTATCCACCAGTCAAATAAGCTCTGTTAAATTGTTCAAACGTTTGGACTGTCTCTTAGCCAAAGTGAAGATAAAGACTGAGAAGTAAAATATCAAACAAAGTAGGAAAACTAGTTGGAGGCATAGATTAAAGTGCCTGACTCACTTGACAGTATATGGATTTATTGAAATATATCACCTCTACTAAAAAGGCCCTTCAGCACACAAGCATTATCCAAGGCTCTCTGAAATCTATATCACATTATTTGTAATGGAGTAGGAGGCCAGACCCATAGTGGGGGTAGAGAGCTGAAAACATTATTTAAATCCAGCAGCAGGTGAGTTTGTATGTGTGCAGATGAACAATGGGCTGTGTATTTGTTGCTCATTTGGGTTTGGAGAAATAAGTGGTTTGAAGTGTTTTTCTCGCTTTGCCCACACACTCTTTGCATAAGCTTTTTAGATCCCTCTTGCAGCGCTCTAATTTACTCAGTGAAGTTACAAGGCTTACATTAGCGCTGGTTTAAAACGAGGCCGAGTTTATCTGTATTAGGAGGACGAGCAACGGATGCGACTATGGAAATTCAGTTTTGTCAGCAAGTCCTGGAAATAACATAGTAAAATATTGTTTTGTGTGGCATCTATTAAAATGGATAGTCAAGAGCAAAACATGCTTGCTTGTACGTAAAATGCAAGAAGTCTCTCAGCACATTTACAGTGCATTCAGGTGCATAAAACTTTGCAACTTTGTGCTTTAATTGTTAGTGATTTAATTAGTGCCTCAACAAACATGCAACAAACTGTAATAACGGTATTAAGACCTTACAAAAAACAGACACACATTCAGCAGAAACATGTTATATTAAACGTTATCAACTACACTGCTCACAAAAATTAGGGGAGATTTCATTATTGGAGATTTACTTTAAAAGTATCCCCTAATATTGTGAGCAGTGTATAGCAGTATACATTTATACAGTATAATTTAAAAATAAATTCCGGTGCATGTGTGTTGTAGCTTCTTCCAATCCTTGAGTGGAGGACAAAATGGGGCCAAAAAACCCCAAAAAGCTGGTGAAAAATAAAAGTTTAGAAACATTTGCACAAGCTATTCATTAATTATGTCATTTATTTTCATACCAGTCATCCAATTCAGGGCTGTGGGGAGGAAAAGGCCAACAGTTTAGGACTCAAGGTAGGTGCCAAGCCTAGACAGGGTCCCAATATGTCGCAGAGCATGCACACACACACACACACACAAACAAGCACAAACTGAGACATTTTAGAGCAGGGATATATAATTATAGTCCAATAATGTGCGCACAAATTTTATCATGCAAAGGTCCAGAACTTCATAAAAAAAAAATTATGTATCTGTCCATTTGTGCTTAAAAGCTTGATATTTGCTGTCTTTCTTTTTTTTCCCAAAGCATCATGTAAGTTTCTTTTCTACCCTGTGTGTGTTTACAGGCTTGTGACAGCTCGAGTTGCTGTGCTCACTGTAATGCAAAGATCTGTTTGATTGTGGGTCACTACATTTACATTTATGTCATTTAGCAGATGCCCTTATCCAGACACCTTACAATCTTACATTCAAAGCAATTGTGGCTTAAGGGCCTTGCTCAGGGACCCAACTGTGGCAGAGGTGGGATTTGAACCTGGGCCTTCTGGTCCTTATACCAGTACCACACGGCCACTCACTATATTGGTATTGTAAATGCTAGGAAAATCCAAAAACTAAATCTTTTCTAAACAAATTATTGAGAAATATTTAATTTTTTGTTTTTATCATTTATTGAACAGGTTATGGGACCAGGGTCTGCCTTTTAGTGATATCTGCTGTAGCGAGACTACCTGAATCAATGTGGATTGTTAGAAAGTGTACAGACTGAAGAACCCAAATAAAATCTCATTGGACACTAAGAAACATGCAAACCCCAGGCAGAACATGTGGTGGAATTCAAAACAGTGATCTGTGGGTCTGTGCAGTCCCAGAGCTAACCAATGGCACTACACAGTTCTAGGGACCAGGTCCATATGAGGAGTTTTGTATGTTCCCCATGTGTTTATGTAGGTTTCCTTTTGGTACTCCAGTTTCCTCTCGCATTCAAATTGCATATGTTGGGTCAGCTGACATCCCTAAAGTGCCCTAATGAGTGTGTAAGTGAGAGAGAATGTGTGTGTGTGTGTGTTCCCTGTTGGACTGACACCTTGCTCATGGTTATGGGAAGGATTTTCCTAACATCCTCCTTTCATGCATGTGGTTCATCCCAATACAGGTATGTTTAGGTATGAAGCCTCTACAATATCTTTTTGAATACATGCTACAATTACTGGCTTCTGAAATTAGTTGACAGGAGTAATGTTTAGTAATGAGGACAGGTGCATTTGACACTCCAGTCACCACTGAAAAAATGAGCTCATGCCAATGTTTTATTATGCATGTCCTCTTTCATATGTGTCCATGTCACAGACACACCACAGGGCATCGTTCTCTCATCTTTCGCTGTCAGTGGTTAAAGTCAGGACTGTGTGGCCATCTGCCCAGGCCTGAAAATCGTGTGTAAGTTCTGTTTGACCGTGAGTGAGATGCCATGCTTAATACTGCACTGGCATCAGCATTCTCTTCTAGTGCCAAAGCTCATTAGTACAACGACGGCTCTGCTCACATGCTGAATTACTGCCTACATCGTCTTGCCTCGCTCAGCATTCTCCAAAATCCATGCACAACAATGCATTCTCTGCGTCTGGGTCTAATGTACCAATTAACCATGGTTTCATTTTATCATGCATGACTAAGAAATTAACTGGAATTCTTTTAGATAAGTATTTTGTTTGCGTGCTGTTTAGGTTACTACCAGTGGGTCATCTGGAAAGCTTTTTAACTTACAGACTGATTGCTAGCAAAAATCTCCTTTAACATGATATTCACAATGGTGTGGGAAATATATTGGGGTTTGACCACATTACTTTTTCTATTGTTTAGAGATCCAGTTTTTGTTTTCAAACACCAAGGTATGCACAGCATACATACGTTTTCTAGCTTGCATCCAGTGAGGTTTGTAGGCTTTAGTTTTCTATGGGACTCAGGTCAGGTTATTGTGATGGTCTATCCAAAACTTACTTCTACTCCCACGGTTTCATGATTTATAGTTAGAATTGTGCCTTAGGATTTAAAGCCTTACTATCTTTCCTATATAGATAGAGTTGGCCATTATATTTAAGCAGGTCTGGTTCTGCTTCCTCCAGAATGCTTGGTCTTTGATTACTCTAAAATGATGTGTGAAAATGATCATATGTGGCAAGATTCATGGGCTTTCAGATTCCTTTTAGTTTCTGGGGCTAAAGAATAAGAATCAACTGCTGGATTTGCATTGTGAAGGTCGTATTGTGATGTTATGCAACATTTTTATGCTTCTTTCTTCCTCAGAAATATAGTTTCTGAGACCCCCAACATTTGTATATTTGCAAACAAGTGTTTTTTATAGATTTTGCTACTATTTGCTACTAAGACCTTTAGAAGGTCCACTGTGTTTTAATGAGACTGAATTGGTTGAGTTTTCAAATGGACAGGGTGACACTTAAACATGCCAGTCGTTTTGTCTAAAATGTCCACACTTTAGACTTTTCCCCCAGAACACAGCTGATGAATATTGACCTCCTCCTTGCATCACTTTGTGCATGCTGCACACCTGCTGTTTGCTTGGCCATAACCGGAAAAATGACAATGGAAGGGGCAAAGAGTGGAGGACCTGAAATCGCTGCCTTTCTGTAATAATGAGGTGACCTGGCACAGCAAATGCACTGCAATATGGCAATTTGCAAGCTGCTTATTTGTATTATTAAATTTGTGGGCGCACTTGAATATCTCTCCCTGTTCATTATTATTAGGTTTGTTATGCTAATGATGCTGGGACCAATTAAACTGGCTCATTTCCATTCAAATTCACTATTGGAGAAAGACCACATTTCCTTATAATCCGCCGCAGTGACAGGTGTCAGAATTAGGGCGCATTGTAATAAATGACCAGAGTTTCTGAGCAACAAGTTATGTCATGTACATGAAAAAGAAAAGAAATAGAAACTGATTGCATAACTTGAAATGGTTCCTAGGACAATCATACAGAAAAACATAAGAAAATAGGATATTCAGGACAGAAACAAGATTAAAGAACATGAAGTAAGAAATTAAAGCAAAAGAATAAACATTATTAAAAGAATGAATGCTTGAAAAATTATAAATAAATAAAAGGACAAGCATGAAAGCTGAGAAATCAATTATAATGAAAAAAGGAAATGAATAAAATAAATTGGATGAATGGTTGAAAAAAACAAAAGAAAATAAATGAATACATATATAATGGATAATAGAGAAAACTACAGAAAAGAATAAATGAATGAAACTGAATAAGTAAACTATATGTTAAAAAAGACCTGGTAAAGTAAAAGTAATATACAAATTTTAAATAACATTAATATAAAATATTTTAACAAAACCATTAGAAAGAATGTTTGAAGAAAAGAAAGGCAGAAATCTGAAGATGAAAATGTATAAAGAAAACCCTGAATAATGGGCATGAACAGAAAAGGGTTTTAAAAAAGACAGGAGAAAGACATTACAACAGAGATAAAAGTATTGAAATACAAATACTTACGAATAAAGCAACGAAAAAAAGAACAGAAAAATAAGAAAAAAGAAAGAATGACTGCAAAAGGAGAGAAGCAGAAAGATGCACCACGAATCAGCAAGAATCAAAAGCAGCTCCCTAAAAAGTACTGCACAGAGATTGGACTCAAGCCCCCATTCTGACACCCTTGCCCCCAGAGACCAGTGCAAAAGGGATGCCTTATGATTGGTGTCACACATGAAAGGTGATGGAGGATGCCTCATCTGCTCAAGAGCTTGTGATGTTCAGTGCTGAACGAGTGATTTTCCAATCAGCCCATCAAGGGTCTTAAGTGGGACCTGGCACAGTCTGACTGTGTTTGCCCGCCAACAAGGTCGCGTGCATCTAAGAAATCTGCCAGGGCCTATAATTACTCTGTTAGATACACAAAAGAACTGTTGGAAATAACTACCATTTAATGCCCGCTCGACTAACAAATACATGTTTCTCTTTACAGCTGTGCATATCAAGGTCTATGTAATAGACAAGAAGCAAACTGTCTAATCTCATAGAGACCTGAGTACCAAGTGCAAAATTGTTACGGTTACGAAACATCTCAGAAAGTGGCAAAGCGTGTAGGATGCTCCATGTCAGCAGTGTTGAGTGTTGAGTCTCAACAGTGGAGTCTCATTCTCTTTTCTCCCAGCACTGCTTACCGAGCTACACCTGCATCATCCAGAAACCTGACCTGCCCGATGGATGAT
>JAUZSU010067708.1:0-20726 GCA_034780255.1 Parotocinclus maculicauda | reverse complement strand
AACTTGGGATTGGCCTTTTAAGACAGTGTGATATTGTGAAGCTGCTTTGAGACAAAGCTACGTTGTAAAAAGCTCTATATAAACAAACTTAAATTGAATTGAATTGAATTGAAAGGAGTAAAGTAAAGGTTACAAGATTCCATCTGGAGTATGTCCTGAAGAAAACAGGGTGCACATGTGAGAGTGTCCTGGATAGGAATCCCCTCAGGCATGGTCAGAAGGCACTGTGGGGTGCACTGGGTGTATACCGAGGTATACACTGGAACAGGCCATTCCATATTTCGGTAAAGACCTTCCTGTTGTAAACCTCACCTATGAATCGATACCCAAGTCCACAGGAAGTTCCCAGTCACTGGATTTTATCACTGAACCCCTGGAGCTGCTAGGTACAGTGTTGATAAAGTTAATAACCTGTTTCTATGGGGAAAAAACACCTTTATCCAAAAGCATACTATTGAGTTGAGCAGAGCGCCATGAGTCGTAGTGTAGAAACCTTGGCAAAGTTGGGCTTTGATCTCACAACCTCCCAGCTACAGTCAGCAAAAACGTTGGCTTAAATCTGTGATCTAAAACAACTTACTTCTTAACTCACATAACTTAAGTAGATACACTATTTTATGAACCTTGTAAAGTAGTATTGTGAAATCTATCTTCATATTTTAATATGCACAGTTTCTGTATTTTTATTAAACGTCCATTCACAAGTACAAAGAATTAAATACATTAATTCATTCATTCACTTTCTTACCCACTTAATCCTGAGCAGGGTTGCAATCTGGCAACACAAGACTCCAGTTAGCCAAACATGCGTGTCTTTGGACTGTGGGAAGAAAGGGGAGTACCCAGAGTAAACCCATGTGGACACCGTCTCCACCCAGAAAGGACCCATGTGGGTTTACTCTGGGTACTCCCCTTTCCTCCACTTTATTTTCAAAGTCCAAAGACACACATGCTTGGCTAATTGGTGTTTTAAATTGGCCTTAGTGTGCGGGTGTTTGTGCCCTATGATCATTAATGCCTTGTGCCTTGTGTTGCCAGCTAGGCACCCGCTTATTGCAACCCTGTTTAGGATTAAGAAAGTGAATGAATGAATGAACTTCTGAGGAGAGTGGGGTGAGCAGTGGTTTATTATTATACTGCACATAAAAAATAGGTTATACTTCAAACAGATACATCCCAGAATGAAATATTCCTCATTTTTTGAGCAGTGTATTTAAAGCAACATGCAGCAACACTGATTGATCTAATAAGCACTGTTTAGACAAATATTGTCGTATTTTGGTAAACGCATGTCATCGGAACTATGAGGAAATGGGTGTAATATGTTACCTTTTAGGGTTTCTAAATGTTCTGTAAAACAAGCCATAAAAAGAGGAGCTGATAGACATTTACAGATCTGATCTTGGTATTTGATGGGGATTAAACCTTAAATCAGAAGTGTGCAGGATCTGAGGAATGAATCGAACCCTTGCTAACCGTCTACCATATTGATTGAAGGGTGTGAAAGTGGTCATAAATTACAATGTGGAAAGAAAGCATTATGTGTAAGAGAGAGGCAGGGAAGGAGAGGAATACGTAGTGTGATGATCTCAAATGCGACCGAGCAGCTAACCACAACCTGCTTTATTGCATCTTAACCTCAGCACGTGCTCATCTGCAATATTACAAATGCTAATATCGCGCTAAACTGATTAATAATTAAACAATTACGGTCATGAATCAATAACTGCCGCACATATTTTTTCATTAGTAAATTGCAGCGAATAAACAAGGACATGCGAATTACCAAGTCTAATTGGAACGGGAGGAAAAAAAAGTCACATCCTTGTTATTTATTTCTAAAAAATAATGTGCATTAATAATGCTCTTTCAAAAGAAGTCACATTTCTGTTCCATTAGCACTACTCTGTTGCAAACAGCAGTTTAAAGTTCCATACTGAAGCTGGTGCTTGAGATTTTCTTTATTTTAAATCTGATATTATTCAAAATATATTAAACTAAAATGTTTATGTTTTGGATGGATGATTCTTATAACACAGAGTCAAGTTCTGGGCAGAGTTATTTAATTAAGTAAAATTATTATTAAGCTTATAAGAATATGTCAGTAAAAGACATATCATGGTTTATATATTTTATTATTTATTCATGTAAAAGTATGAAAGTACATTCCACTAAAATGTACTCAGTCTAAAAACATATTTTTTTTAAAAAGCAGTCCATTTTTTGAAACTTTGTCTTTGAAAGATATACAGATCCATGATACATCCTTCAAATGGCAAATCTTTAGCTTAACACAGCATGATTCTTAAATAAAAGCTGCCAAATCACTCATAAAATGCCAATAATGAATATAATAAATGTTATGTAATACAAATAAATTATTTTAATTATATTTAACCCATACAATTACAGACTATTTTCACTTAAACACTACCGAGAACTACAGCTTAAACAATTCTTACAGCATTGTTTTAAAAAAAGGACAGACAAATTAATAAATAAATAATTACACTCCTCACAAAAATTCAGAGATATTTTAATGTGAACATGAAGAAGAACTGCTGGACAATCTGATCCTGTCCATGCCTTATTATTGTCAGTGTGATTTGACACTCTTGTGTGACACATGAGGACAGCTTCTAATGTTAGACAATAATACCTTTCTGACTTTTGGCATTCCATGAAGTGTTCGTCTGAAGACCCCTACCGATGAAGAATCCACAACAATGGTTTTGGCAGCCTTTGAGAAAAGTCCACGATGCAGCATGTGACGAGTCCTATGGTTTTTGACTCGCCCCGTACATTAGACAAATGTCCCACCAAGTGCCTATTATTTTTAATATTAAGTTGATTAACTTTTTGCCCTTCTGTGCTTTAACAGAGTCAATAGAAAATTAGCTTGGAAACCAATCAAGAACTTGGTTGACATGCACAGAACCTTGACCTCAACTCCATCAGACACCTTAAAATTCATTAAGACTGTGGCGGCCTGTAGGTAAAGGTACTGGAGTCTGGACCAGAAGTTACAAGTCACTTCCAGTGTAAGTCTAGAGATGTAGTCGAGGGTTCAAATCCTCACCTCAGCAAAGCTGTCACCATTGGGTCGTTGAGCAAGGCACTTAACCCACAATTGTTTGCATTGTAATACTGTATCAACTGTAAGAATAATGGAAATGTCTAAAAATGTTGACTGGGTACTCTCAGAGCAAGTTTGGTATGTTTTCCCTGTTTGGTCTTTTTGTCATGCTTTCCAAAACATAAGCCAATAGGTGGACTGGTTTCTCTAAATGACCCCCTAGGTGTGAATAGTGGTGCTTAGAGCCACTGAAAGCCTCATGACTCCAGCTTGGGTGGAATGTATGGTTAATTATGCTGCTCAGAATAATGTATTTTAGCTTGTGTTAAATAAATCACTCAGAATATAAAGATGCAATAGAAGATTCAGATCTTTAAACTTTCCTCAAATGTACCTGTAAGTTAGCTAGCTGGTTTGCTGCGGGATGGCAGGAGTGCGCTTGGAATTAACGTGCTCCTGAATATTCATAGATCTGGTGTTTTTAACGAGGGTAAAGATGTAGAGATGCTCCTATGAGTTTATTTGTCTTGGGGATTTATACAGACGCTGACCACGGATATATGAAGTGTACGGGTGCAAAGCAAGCGAACAATGTTTGATATTGCTGCGTAGCTTCGATAGGAATTGTACAGCTGATTAAAGGCGCTCAGAGATAAAGCCCATAATCATGTATGAGCTTTCGGATGTGTTTACGCACATCTTCCTCTATCTCTGTCTTTCTTTGTTGTCCCGTCTCTCATTTACCGCTGCTATAAGTGCACCCGCTGAGGACAAGGATAAAAGCATAAACAAATCTCCGATAAGAAATACGACACGGCTATCAGCATGCAGAATAAACGAAAACCTGCGAGTGCAGGCAGGCAGATTAATGATAAATTATGAGGACGGCTCGGCTTTATTGCAGTAATCTTCCTCCTGCGCACCTGCCTGCTTCCTCGTGACTCCTTCATCCCATCCAGGCCTGTGACATCCAGTCGAAGTAAAGCAAACCCGACCTGAATAGGTATAACTGAGGTAATGTCGAAGTGTCTGAATCACTACATGCATAGATAGAGAGAAATGGCAGGGAAGAGACGCTGTGTGTGTGTGTGTGTTTCTGTGTGTGTGTACGCACGTAAAGTCCTGTAATCTGTAAGCAATGCTTATAATAATAAACCGCTAAGCATCGGTGAAATGCTTCATTTTAATACTAATTACATGTAGCTCAGTGCGACGCGCAAATAATGCGAACAATCACTTTGGCCTGGAGTACTGCATTAAATGCAAAGTGGGGCTAAGGGCAAGAGCAGTCAATATGAAGTACCAGAGTCCAAACCCCCACACCTCATTACGCCAATTGCGAATGTTAATTCTAGTGGGTTTATTAGTTAGAATTAGAGAGACTGAGGCAGAGGAGGGGGAAAGGGAACACGCATTTTCATTGTTCATTACCGAGGTACGAGGCCGTACCTGGTGACTCGCAGCCATGGAGTTAGAGAAAGGAAGGGGAAAAGAGAAGGGGAGATGGAGAGACCCGGTCTCAGAGTGGCTATTGTCTAATTCCCAATTATATTTTTTATTATAAGCGAGCTCCAGGCCTTCCGCCCTGTACAAAGCAATTTCCAGTACAGAGCGCTACAAGGAGAACGTGTTTACATACAAAATGGTAAGAATGCACTAACAGCGTTTGGTGTTAATAAGCTATAATCACTCCCCTAATTCAATTCGGTTGCCATGGCAAGCAAATGCCACTTGAGGTCTAAAGAGTAGGTGGGAGCAAAACAGAAGAGGTAACGTAGGTGTGCCCCGGGCTTTAAATGACATGATGATGAAGAATGGAAGAAAAGTGGCGCCTCATGATCACTTACGGCTCCAAGACACCTGCCCTCTTTCTCCCCTCTTTTCCCCTGTGTACGGCGTTTTTGGGCTGCGTGAGCCGTGCTCGTGTGGGGCACGAGCGTGTCCAGGGCGGCCGCCCATGCTGCCAGCGTGGCTGTGCTCCTCAGAAACCAGAAAATTGGCTCGAAATTGGCCTAATTGTACGGAATGATTGATGCCACTGGAAACCACGTTAAAAAAATGCAAAACTCACTTCCTGTTAGCTGGGTGTTCAATTCTCGGAACAAATTTACTCTCAATAAGACAAGAGCCTGCACTTTTATCTGCATGCAAGAGGGCAGGAGGGCGCCGCAGCCTACCCCAGGTTCCTGTCTTGCAGTAATAAGGCAAGAACAGCAACTGCCATGTCAAGAAGGATGGCCGGCTGTGCGTGTGTGTGTGTGTGTGTGTGTGTGTGTATGTGCGTGTGTGTGCGTGTTTCTTTTCGATCATCTGACTGACAGGTGCAGGCAACGGTGGATGTCCATTGCTGAAGATGAGAGCAAAGAGCGTGGTAAAAGGTGTGAGATGATAATAAGAATTAAACCACACACACACACAAACACACACCCACACACACAAACACACACACGGAGAGTTATAATATGTGACTCTTTATTCCAAGCACACAACACATGCAAAAGAAAATGAGTTGGAATTGAGGGAACATGGTGAGCATCTGTACATCAGTTATTATAATTAATGAAAACTAGTTCAACTAAAAAAAAATTAAACAAAACAATATTCTAAAATTAAACACACACAGGCCAGGGTGGCGGGCAAACGAGAGCCATCGAATACATGAACAACTACAACAGCTGCAATATATTTCATCTTAAATGAGTCACTCGCTCGCAAAACACCATTCAGGGTCACAGGGAGAAACCCTAGGACCAGCCCTAGACAGGGGGCTAGCTCTATCAGAGATGCCATGCATCAGGGCATTATAATTTTATAGATTCCCAGAAATGCATGGGCT
This sequence comes from Parotocinclus maculicauda, assembly GCA_034780255.1. Classification (NCBI taxonomy): domain Eukaryota; kingdom Metazoa; phylum Chordata; class Actinopteri; order Siluriformes; family Loricariidae; genus Parotocinclus; species Parotocinclus maculicauda. The sequence goes on along the minus strand of JAUZSU010067708.1, from coordinate 14,814 downwards.
TCAGTTTGTATTAGGTCTGCATCTGGGACTTCAAAAGATTCTGGATGCTGAGCTGTGCTATTCTTTGAGAAGAGTTTGAGCAAAATGAACAGTGAGATGCAGATATTCAACGACTGATTCACCGATTTCCGAGATTAATTAACAGTATGGACAATTAAAAAAATGACAGGGAAGCAGTCTTAAAGCAAACGTCACCTGTGTATTAGTGAGTATATACAAACCACATGCACATAGAGACCAGGCTGGGACACTGAGCTTGAATGCAATTTTTTAAATTGTTTTTTTTTACGTGTTTTGTTTGTACTCATCAGTTTTTACATTGCATTAAAGCTTAGTGGGGTCCTGCTTTTTATTTACTTTTATTAACCATTCACCATTCAGTCCAGACCCACTTGTAATTGGTACAATATTACAAGGTACAGTGCAGGGGGCACGGTGGCACATGCTGTTAATACGATCACCTGACAGCTCCAATGATCAATCCTCACCTTGGACTCCTCCAATTGCTTATCCTTCCCAGTGTCTGTGTGGGTTAACCTTGGTTTTTCCTCCCACATTCCAAAGACATACATTAGTTTAACTGGTCACTCTCCACTCGCCCAGTGTGAACGTAAAGGACTATTATTATTGTAACCTTGCTCTATTAGTGCTGCTGTGAAGTTAAACACAGACAAAAACAAGTTATGGTGCAAGTTATTCAGGATTAAAGGCTTTGGTCAACAATATCAGCTTAGCAGGGCTGGAACTCAAACCCTCACCCTTTGAGTTATTATCTTCACCAGCACCTTTACCACTGTGTCGCTACAATTCCACATTCTTCTCCCATCATCCATGGTCCAATGTTTGTGTTTGGTCCCTCATTTAAACATTATCTTTGTGTTTTCTTAAAATAAAAATGCCTTCTGCTTCTCAAACATATTTAGTTCTACTTGTGGTCTTGTGCAGTTGCACATCTGGACTTTCTGCTACTTTTTATCTGAAAGTTGAGGAAACTGTGTGAAATCTTTACTTTCTTAGCAATCTGACATATGGAGTGGCCCTCGTTTCACAAAACTGCAGTGTATGATCTGGCGCTTTGGCGCAATCTCCAGAGAGTTTGCATGTTCTCCCTGCATGTATGTCTTCTGGTCTCCTGCCACATTCTTAATCTATGCATTTAGTCAGTATCTAAAGGGTCTCAGTGTATGCATGCATGTGATAGAATTTGAGTGAGTGAAGAGACTACAGTGAACTCTTGAGAAAGCTGACAATTTGACAAGGTTTGGCTTGTTTCGCGTTTTGATTTGCTTTCTTGTAAAGCTGCCTTGCTACAATGTGTATTATTCACAGTGGTACATAAAAAGCTGAAAATAAAGTAATATCTGCTGTCTGCTCAGCGTGTATTCCCCAGTTGTAGCCAGTGTTAGCGGGGCTGACTCTGGACCCAGCTTGATCTCCTTACCAGAATAAAGCTGGAAATGATGAAGATGAAACACAATTCTGTCTAAAACTAACAAACCTAAACTGAAAGTGACTGTAACAATACTGCTGTGCATGCATGTAGCAGCTGTTCTCTAGTCATCTTAAAAAAAGACTGTAATATTGTTTTATTATGTATTGCCTTTTTTGCAATGCTACATTAACTGAGACAATACTGCGGATGTAACTATGGCTGATGTGATTATTAGAAAGATTCCCCATGAACATAAACTTTAGATGGCAGTTCTGTTCTGTCTCAAACCACCACTGACTACATACAGGAAATGTTCAGGACATATATTTTGCTCAGGTGTTGCAATAACTGCTCAGGTCAATAATCTAAAGCACACTTATCTACCATACGTCGTCCAGCTCACAGTGCATCGACTGGCTTTCCAGCTTTGGTGAAGACAACAAAGAGCAGCCCGGGGTTAATCAAATTCCACATTCTGATCTGCATCTAGAGACACATATTAGATTCTGTGGGGGAAAAAAACAGAGATGGGGATGTGAACAAAAACAGCAGTAGGCCTTTTGACCATCATTCTGACTCATTCTCTCACCTTCTAGCAGTTTGCCTGTGCTATATAGACTATAAGCATTTTCACATTTTCATAATCATTATTTCCGAGAGTCATCTGGGTCGTCTATATGGTAACGTATGTGACGGCCAATTGAAATGACTTTTACATCAGGCAGAAATAATTGTATCAAACCGCTTTTCACCTTTTGCCAATCAGTGTGCACACTTATTCAAAATGCCATGACAATCCATCAAAATATGCTCTTTAATATACATGTTTGCATTTTAATGGGCTACTTTAGCAACCATGCAGCGGCACATTTTTTTTAAATGAAAAAAAAAGCAGGTATGCATGCTCAACCTGGCAGCCTCTCATCCCTGTTTGTCCTCCGAAATATGCATTCTGTTTGTGGTTAGGTGACGGTCTTGTCGTTATGATCACAGTCACTGTGTTACATGGTTGGTAAATGAGCAAACTACATTTCAGGCGTGTCTTCATACTAATTCAATCCTAAGTACACAACCTCAGAGATTTACTTCTTTCCATGATTAAGCCTCTAAACAGGGGCAAAGCTTTGGAAATCAACTCATTTCCTTTTGATTAAAACCATAGCCACACACACAGGCTTTGGGGTTTATATATTAAATAATGCAACGCTTCATAATTATATAGAATATAGATTTTTTAAGTAGGATACCAGGAAGAATGGTGACTTTAATTAAATCCTTGTGTAAAATATCTCCAGGGTATGATAAATCACACAAAAGATGTAATATATGTTCAAATAGATAAAGACACAAATAGGCTCTTATTTCATCTGTGTTTTTTCTTGCTCTTTAACATAGTTATGAAACTCCATAACAGTTTTTTAAAGAATCTTGGGAGAACATATTAAACTGCTAAGTATGACATTCATTACTGCTGCTATAAATTTCTAGGATTAACAACTTTATGAAATTTGTAGCAAATCATATTCACAGGCACATGTGACAGTGTGTTTTTATATCATCTGTGTTTGGTTAAGCTGAACATAAAGTTGCTGTTGAACATCCCCTAGAGCTGCATGACTGAATTACAGGAGGCTAGTTAACCTCTTAATGTCTATGGGCATGCCAATGGGGCCTAAAACCAGTCCGTTATTGTTAATAGTGTTTATCCACTGATCATTATCGGCTGATTTTTGTGACAAAGCACATGCCTTTCATTGCCGATCACGAAAACAGATCACCTGTTACTTTACAGCCCTGTGTACAGTGCTGTGTTCCCACTCCCTTTCCTTTACACTGCGCATGGTGGCATATCATAAACAAACATGTCTGCCGTGTGGAACTTTTACATGGTCTGTGAGAGTGATGTAAAGTTTGCATCCTGCAACACATGCAATGAAAAATACCTCGCAGGGGAAGAGCATTAAAATGCTTGAACACAACTAATTTAATACATCATTTAAATAACAAACACTTGGTGGAGTATGGTAAGTTTTTGAGGCTCACTGCAGAGAATAAAAAGAAGGCACCCGGTATGTTATCGGTATCGGTATTGGTATCGGTATCGGTAATTGGCATTCATGGGTAAACGGTATCAGAATCGTCAGCATAAGACATGATCAGAGCATCCCTACTTATTATATATAAAAGTATTTTTGTACAATTACAGGTTACCAAAAATAAATAAGTACCAGTTCCTGATTTGGTCAAGTTAAATAAGTCACTAAATTCAATTAATCAAATACATTAAATTCAATTAATTTAATAATTATGATAAAGTTATTATAGAAGGCACAGTGGCACCGTGGTTAGTGCTCCTACCTCACAGCACCAGACACGTGCCTTTGAGTTCAGGCCCCACTATCTATGTGGAATTTGCATGTTCTCCTTGTTTTTGTGAAGGTTTCTAGTTTTTAATTTGAGTGTTGTCTCGAAGCAGCTTCATAATTTTACATTATCTACCATTATATAAGGCAAAGCCCAAACTGAGCAAGCTTAGGGCAACAGTGGAAAGGAAAAACTCCCTAAACATTATAAGTAAGATACCTTGGGTGGACAGTAAGGGACCTGTCCTGCTTGGGTGGCTTAGATGATATATGTAAGAAATGAGTTTGGTTATTTAATTGCAAGTTTCTAGTAATTAAAACAGGTTTCTAGTAATAGTTCAAATAATAGCAGTGAAAAGTTATGCTTAAATAAGATTAGGAATACAAATGATCAAGAAAACAGCTAACAGATATAAACAAGCTGCATCCACAATGTGAGCAATCGAAGCCAGGGTCCTATCAACATCAATCATCATAACATTAAAACCACTGACAGATGAGGTACAAGGTAAATAACATTAATAAGGTGATGCTCTGGACAATTTGGGTCCTGGTATTCACATGGGTACTACTTTGACACGTACTGTCAATATAAACATTCTCATAGGCCGAGTACACCCATTCGTAAAAAGGTGTTGTTCCCTAATGTGCCCTGCTACACTTTAAAAAATGTTCACGCATGGTGTGAGGAACGTGAGAAATCCCCAGATCTCAAGATGATCAAGCACCTGTGGGATGTGCTGGACAAACAAGTCAGATCCTTGTAGGCTTCACTTATCAACTTAAAAGATCTGCATGAGTCTTGGTGGCATCAGGATGGTTTGTATTAAACAGTTGATAAGCACGAGGAACCACTAGAAACAGAAACGAATGCAAAACATTATTATTAATTCAAACTAGTAGTAGTAGAATATCCATACTATAAGACATAGACTTCCTACTACGACGACCTGGGATCGAGTTCTGGGGATACCTTCTTGGCAGTTTGGTTGAATGTGACAGGTTGCATGTGAGAGATCATTCCTTGGCACTGGAAGCCCTACCCTGCCTTGCGATGGACCTTGTATAGGAAACCTGCTCATCAGTGCCCTATGAATTCTGGGATATGTTCAGCAAATCAGTCCAGAAATCCTGCAGATTACATTTACGTAAGAAAAAGGTTCAGAGAAAAACAAACCAAATGTACAAATGACTTTAAATGTTTTATTTCCATAATGTATCTTACTATTACATGGTCTTATAACATTGCTGTTGGTTGATCTTCTGTCTGATTCAAGGACAAAAATCATGGCAGGATTAGAATCGGTTAAACATGACACAACTGACCGGATTGTCCTGTTATTTATTCACATCAGGGATTAATTCTTTTACCATTACATTCATAATAGTTTTAAAGACTTGACCTTCAGGTACTAACTAAATCCCTGGCCTGAATGCACACCAGGAACTCGTGCAAAACAAATGATACAGATTTCAAATCCATAACGGCGTGCTCATAAATAATCATCGGCATGTTTTGACACACATAAATATCAAGCACATTTTCTCTTAATAACCAATCTAAGCGGATCATTGACAGTTTGATATTCAGGCAGAGATGAGCTCTGAGCTAAGATTATTCTCTGCAGTTTAAGAGCACTTGGCACGGCTGGAAACAGTGAAGGAGAGAGGCTGCGTCTTTAGCAAGTGCAATAATAGGAGAATTAAAAATGCTCCAAAACACACGACTTTGCCAAGCAAACAATGCCTGCAGTCTTCTCGAAAATTACAGCGGCTAATTTGAAACGTAACACAAACAGTTGCGTGTTTGTTTCAAAGCTCCATTGTGATTCTGCGCATAGATCCGACCCCCCTTCCCCCCAGTATTGCTATATATAAAGTATGTAAATGCTAGCTGCAGCAGTCAGATACATCAATGAAAGTTGACAGCTGAATTATTAGCATAGCTGAAAGCATCAGTCTTTTGTTTTAACCCAAGAATGGAGCATTTTTAAAACTCACAATGGCTCTAATCAAATTCTCAAGGTTGTTCAGTTTAGCATTGTATTAATTTAATAGTTTTTGGTTCGCCGTTGACGTTAATGACACATTCCTATGTAAATATAATGTGCCTCTGAAAAGCCATCAAAACATTTTAAGGTCCAATGAATGCAGTTTCATTTCAGACTTCTTTCCCCCCACCCCTGCCTTCCCCTGAACGAGAAATCTCTTTTTATTTAGCAATCTCAGCTGCATTTACAGAAATAATAAGAAGACTGGATTGATTAATGAGGAGTTTTAAAGAGTGATGCAGTGCATTCGAACAAATAACTTAGGGAAAATGGCAGGCTGGTTGAGGGGGAAAGGTTGCTTTCTTTCCTTCTCTCTCTCTGTCTCCTTCATTGGCACTGATTGACTCCCTCCAACAAACCCCCCACCAACACCCGCCCCTTCTCCTGTATGGCTTTGGAGGCCTTTGGCAAAGACCCAGCCTCCATTATGGAGAGATGATAAAATGGCACATATTCTCACTTTTCAAAGACTGATGAAACCATTTAGAGTAATATACCAGAATACATTAAGGAATCCTTCATTTTAGGGAGGCTGCCTGCACGGCTGTGTATAAAAAGAACACTATATGGGGCAAAGACATTTAGAATTGGTGGTAACTCCAGCACTGATGTCCCATCTGAAATACCACACTACTCAGATTTGAGCGCTTGTTTCATACACGTCAGGCAGTAATGTTTCACAATGACAGATTTGATCAGTTCGATAAAATAGGTATGTTTTCTTCCAAGCAGAGGTGGGTACAGGAGCAAAAATGATTCATAATTACTCATATAAATTGTAGTAGTCGTCCAAGGCTATGGGTGTTACATTCATTACCTAACTGTTAACCTAACGCGATGCAAAAATGATTCTAGTGGTCCTGTTCATAATTCTTAGAATCATTTTCAGTTATCATTTCATTACCATTGTGAGAACTGAGGAAATGAAATGTCCAATGAATGTAATTGTGTATTGTTTTACATTATATTCATGTCATGGGGGCCCCTTCGCATGTCCCCTGAGAACATAGGGTGGTGTTATGTTTCAAGAGTGTGACAGTATTAACAATTGACAAAAAAGTTCAACAATAATTCATTCATTTTTATACTTTTCTTAATCCAATGAAGCCAACAATAAGCCTTTAATTAGTTATTAATGTGGAATCAGTGATTGTTAATAAACTATGTGCTCCTAAATAAATAAGTAACTACATATTCTCTTTTCTTTCCGAGCTGATGCTGAAATACTGTAAATATAAATGATGTTCCGGTACCAGTTCCATCACCACCCGCTTAGATGTTCCTCCACCTCAGCATCACTGTAATGGTCTTCATCAACAGAAACCAGTCTCACCATACCTGGGCCTTTCTAGAGTGCAGTAACTCTCTCCATCACTCATTATGAGGAGACGATGTGCCTCCAAGGATTTCCTGCTGAGGAATCAATATCTGGAATATTTTACATTATTTAATGTAATTGTTATAATTTGCTAAATTTGGTTATTAATACAAATGTAACTATTTCAGTTAGCATCTAGGCCACCGAAGGAGGATAGGTTCCTTTTTGAGTCTTGGTCCTCCCAAGGTTTCTTTTTTCTATATTCGAGTTAAGTCAAGAGTTTTTGTTGCCACGGTCGCCCTAGGATTGCTCAATTTGCGGGATTGGCATTTTAAGATGATATGATATTATAAAGATGCTTTGAACATATGCTTTGACTTTGCCTTAATTCAATTCGGGATCACAGTTAGCTTCATGTAGAAGAACCGTACAGTGATCTGGTACACTGTGCTCATAGAGGGATGCACATGGTCAGCAACAATACTCAGGTTGACTGTGGGGTTTTAACAAAGTTGTTGAACGTATTTAGTTGGTATGTAGGTAAGTGTAACAAGAAAATATCCCTTACCATGACCCACCAGCAGTCTGAACCATGCGATCCATGTTTCACGTTACAGTTTACGCTTAAATCTGACCCATCCACCTACGAATGTTCCAGCAGAAATGTAGAATCCTCAAACCAGGCAGCGTTTTTCCAATCTTCTATTATCCAATTCTTCCAAGTTGTTTGTTCAGAGATTTTCATCTGCATACCTTAGTTGTAAAAGTGATTCTTTGAGTTACTTTCAGCTTAAACCAGTCTGATCATTCTCCTCTGAACTCAAAGCATTTTCACCCAGAGAACTGCCCTCACTGGATACTTTCTCTTTTTCAGACCATTCTCTGTAAACCCTAGACGTGGTTGTGTGTGGAAATCCCAGTAGATCAGCAGTTTTTGAAATACTCAAACCAGGCCATCTAGCACCAACAACCATAGCCCATTTAAAGTCACCTAAATCACCTTTCTTGCCAACTCTGATGCTCGATTTAAACTTCAGGAGCTCATCTTGATCATGTCTACATGGCCAAGTGTAAGCAATTTTTACTTTGCACCATTTCTTTTTATGCAGTCTCACAGAGGCTATGGATGTGTAATAGTGACTTTCTCCTTCAATGGCAGAGAAAGAGAGATGGGGGGGAAAAATCTTTAGACAAGTCAATGAGGCATTCCTTTATTTATCTTAAAGAATACAGAAATGTCAGTCGGGTACAATGACGCTCGATCCATCCAGACGCTCTTTAATGTTCACCTATGCAAAATATCAATTATGAATCGTGCTGGGTGAAATGGGGCTGTGCATATTTGTGTTGTTTTGTAATAGAGACGGTCTGTATGAGGACCTGGAATAAGTGTAGAGCAGAATTTAGCGGGTTTTCTGCCTCTGCGTTGTGTTGCTGACGGATGCTGGTATGTGTGCAACCAAGTTGCATTTCTGGCGTAATTTACTGCGTGTGCAATTCAGCCCTCAAATCAAAGTGAGGACCGAGGGTCGAATACATTCAGCATGCAGTCATTTATTCATATGAGAATCATTATTGATTTATTTTATTAGTTTCCTGACGTATGCACGCGGGTAGGGAAGGAGTGAGGACGGAATATGGATGTGACTTAGGCAGGCACGTTCACAAAGAGCCAATCAGAGAGTGACTCTTTAGAAAGAATGTTGATTAGCTGATCTGACCTGATTTTGGTGCTTTCTGGCTCACCGTAAATGAGACGGTTGATTTTTGAATGCACAATCACTCACTTCTTTTATTGGTCTGATAGATCGCGTCACGTGAACCTTCTCGAGTACAATTTAACATTCACTTCCAATCGACGTTCAAACCAGTGTAGGTCCACAAATCCTATATGCTTACCCAGTAGCAGTTATGATCTCATATGAGCCCATGATTAAAGGTTTTTGTCCGAGTAAAACTTCCCTCGTTATATATACTAGGACATTTCCCCTAATTCTGTGAGCAGTGTAATATTTTTAACACACTGACTACACTAACTGGCCAAAATAATGGACTGTTTGGCTATTTTAGACAGAGCTATAGGTCATTTTGACTTTAGGGGAGGGCACACTGCTCACACCAGTCAATCTACCATGTCATATGAGAAAGTCAAAAAGGGCTTTATTGATATTATGTAATATTTGAAATGTTCACTCCCCCATCTCTACTTACAAATATCATGTTTTCATTTAAATGTTTTATTATATAATGTTAATTATGTTTATTGCCCAAATGACGATGGGTTTCTTTTTCTTTGCCACTACTATGATCATAGTGTTTGTTATATCCAAGCTAACGATGTCCTACATTATTATAGATAGCACATTCAGTTCATCTCACATCAAAATGTTTGAATTAACACACAAAAACAAGCCGGAAAAGCCAACTTCGGAGACTTAGTGCAAAGTGCTTTATTTACGCGATGCACTAATCCCGTCTAGACATCATTTATCAGTGAGACTGTACCAAGTCTCTCTTAGAGCTCTCGCTCCGTGGCCAAGAGGCTTGTGTCCTTTCTGCCGAGCAAATCTGCCTTCCTCCCTCCACAGTATCCAATCATTATTGTTTAGAAATAATGTGATTCAAATATATATTGTTAATTCAGAGACAGTTTTCAGGCAGCAGAAAACACATTTCAATGGTAAACTAAAATCACAAGAATGCTATGAGTAGGAATTAAAGGGTGTAGAGGTGGTGCTGGGGTGTGAGGGCACACTCAAAGAGACATGCAACCAGCCCAATCCAAAATTGTAAAACCCACTCTTGGAACAATGCCAATCAACTAGTCTTGCTTTAATTCTGAACAGGAAGCATTTTGGAGGAACAGAGGCTCAGCTTACTGAAGAGAGTAGCTTGTGTGAATTATCTGCTCTTCATTTCTGCATTAATTATACTGCAAGCAAATTCAACACAAGAACTATTTGTTTGAAACTTAATAAATTGGGTTTATAGTGTGTTTGTTTAGCCATGCCACGCTTCAGCTGTAGTGGTGTAAAGCACATTACAGTTGGACTCTGAAGTGAACATTCTCGAGTAATAGTCTAGAGTTGGTCGAGCCTGGTTGATTGTATACAAACAATAGCTGCCTATCGTGATTTTAACTCCATCAGACACCTTTGAGATGGACTAGAGATGGATCTGGAATGCCAAGGCCGAGCCGGGGTTTATTGTCTAACAGCCTGACCCATTACCCTTCAGCAGAGGTGGGAGTAAGTCACATATGTGCAAGTCATAAGCAAGTCTCAAGTCTTAAGCTTCAAGTCTCAAGCAAGTCCCAAGTCACTGTGGAAAAACAGTTTTTTTGTTCTTCTAATCGACTACATACTCCTTAAATCCAAATTTCACTATTTTAGGAGCAGCCGCGTCCATGATAAGAGCAATCATCAACTCTGCTGGTCTGCCGCGTTCTGATGGGTTGCCAGGTTTACGCGCATTGCAAAACAAAATCACCAAAACATAAAAAAAAATTAAAAAATAAAGTAAAACATATATATATATATATATATATTTCGAGTTATCTGTGCCAAGTCTCAAGTCATGAATACCAAGTCCAAGTCGAGTCGAGTCTTTTATCAATGTTCATCAAGCAAGTCTCAAGTCCTTAAAATCGTGACTCCAGTCCCCCACCTCTGCTTGGTACGATAGGGTAACAATTTTCTCAGAACGGAACGGAGGGCAGAATTTAAACATAAATATATTGCAAATGTTATGAAGTAAGCTAACAATGAGCTTCCACTCTTTGAAAGACCAACAGCCACCGCTGGACGCCACGTCCAAAAATGACGAAGGTTGTCTAAAATTGTATCCATTTTGTTTCTGCACACGTGATGTTATCATTTCCCAGTGCTGTTCCATCTTCTTGATCTGTATTCTGCCACCTGTTATGGTAGTAGGAGGTGCGGCGGAGCTGCTCATGCACAGCAGCCTGGGGTCAGGTTTCCTGGACCTCCTGGGTCTTCCTGACACTCTAGTGTGGGCTCAGAGTTCCCAGAGTTACATTTTACATGGCTACACCCCAGGAATTTGGAGATTTGACTCCTACGTGGGTACAGATGAATGAGAAAGGAAATGAGTTTCTGTCCTCCGGTGCTTTTTATGTGGACAGTTGTGCTAATGAACATATTGAGAACAAATAAAAAATGTTATAAATACGTCACGTCTTTTGGTGCTCTTGTGATCAAATGCTACGGGATTTTCTCTGGGTTTATGATTGGAGGTACTGTATGTGTTTGAGAGAAATGGAACATCTTTATTTTGTTCGATGAATAAATTCCCAGAGGTGGGGATAAGTCACTTAGTTGTAAGTAATAAGTAATTCTCATGTCCTAAATCAAAAGTCCTAAACGAAACGCCTTAGTCATGTCACCAAATGCCATGTAAATATGTAAAACCAACAATAAATTAGCTTAGTAATATTTTACATTTTGTCTATAGTAGTATAATAGGTTTTGTAAAGTCGCAAGTCATCAAATAATTTACTCAAGTCCAAGTTATGTGACTCGATTTCACATGTCGGCAAATTCCAAGTAAAAAGATATTTAATTGCAGCAATAAAAAGAGCATTTATGTGCTGTAAATAACAGCTGGTCAAAATAACAAAAAAGATGCAGCGTTTTTAGACCTCGATTAAAAGCAGAAATTATAATTCAAAGACAACATGTTTATATTCTTTTTTTTTTTACAAAACAGCAATAACGTTTTAACTTGGGGAAAGTTCAGAAATCACTATTTCAGTGAAACTTTTATGTGTCTTGTAATTTTTCTCAATAAATTAGATTTGGTTAAGGTACCTCATTAAATAGAAACGGGTGACTGTGCTGGAATTCATCAGATTCATCAGATTTTTCATCATCATCAGATGTTGCCATAGTTGTTTATTTTACCAAAATGTGGGAGTGGTCACTTATTTTTTTTAGCTAGACCTGTATATTTTTACACTCCTCTATTGCCTCCACATGGACTTTGGTTTGTGTTTCTTCTGTAAATTCTGTAAGCAAGACTGTGTGGGTATGTGTTTGTTTCAAATCAGACTCCATTATTTATATATGACTTCCTGGGATTTCCTTAGTAAATAAATACGTTTTAAGGAATGTTGACGTGAGGACCCACATAGTGACTTTTTCTTCCAGTATCAGGAATTTGTGGCATACCACATGGAACCTAGCACACCTTATTTTCATCTGAATGATACATTCCAGAATGAGAGTATGGAAAAGATGGGATTGGTCCATTTCTGACATTGGCTCAAGGTGCATATTGGCCTTAAAGCAATATGTGTCCTCAGTAGCCTCATGAAATTCAAACCGTCTGGGTTTTGCAGTGGTGGGTTGTCTCGAGAGACTCTCTTTATGACCTTTTTCACTTGTATCAAAGGCAGATGCAGACCTGATTTCCCTCTCTGGACTCTGTTTGCTCTCTGCTCTAAAGGGAAGGATGAGCTCTGGGTTTTGGACCTTTGGCCACCAGTCTGGCTTTCCAGCTGTATGCAGGCCAGAGGCTGACAGACTGTGGGCTTTCATCTGCCAAATGGTCACAGACATACTCCGCCATGCCGTGCTTCTGCTTGGATAATCTCATTTCCACATATCCACAGTCAACTCATTTATTTGCAGTACTGTGCCTAAGTCATAGGCATTCTACAGTTTTCAATGTAAGTTTTAGTTGTCACTGCACTTTGTAGATCTACTGTAGACTCTTTTCATACTTTCTTTGTCCCCTTCACTCTGTTTTCCAATGATCAGGACTCCCCACAGGATCAGCACAGATCAGGTACTCTTTGGATGGTGGATCAAATGGTGGATGAAATATCCCCTATTTTTTGTGAGCATCTATGGGGGTTCTGTGGGAGTCCTGACCATCAGAGAACAGAGAATGGGGGACTAACAAAATATGTAGAGAAACAGATTTTACAAGTTTTATCCCAATCTTGTCCTGTTTAGGATCACTGGGTCCGAGTGCTTTCCCACAGAATAGAGGGTGCAGGCGTAGGCATTCCCTGGGCGCAGAGCCAGACCATGGTACAGTTGGCAGGGGTTGCTTTTGCTGCAGCAACCAGAAGACATTGCCCCGACTTGAACCCATGTCCCCACAGTGGTGAGCATGTGTATTAGACCACTCTGGGACAGTTGGGTGCTAAAGCTTGAATCGTGCAGAAATGGTCAATCCTTGGTGGCAACACTTGCTATTGGTGTCATGGAATAAGCTTTATTCTCATTCATCGGCTGCACACAAAAATTACAACACCATGTGCCAAACCTAGAGCAAAGGATGTAGCATTCATTTCTGAGACAATACTAATTGGCTGTAGGCTGCGAGGGGCAGTTATATTCCCTGCATAAACACACAGATAAAGCAAGGCTAATGTAAGCCATGACGGCATGGCTCCATATGCAAAAACACTGCTCAGCATCTGGTGCCCTAAATGAACACCATGTGGTACACAGTAATTGCTTTGTGTTTACTCATCTCCTGTGATGCCCAATTCTTGGCCTCGCAGCGTCCGGTCCATCATACATATTTTAGAAAGTATGCCTGTGCGTGGTGCTTTCATACCGAAGCACAAAGCTTTGGCTGCTTCTTCTACTTCTAAGCAACAACAGAGAGCAGGGCATGAGTCGAGGCATCTCCATTTCACAAGCCTGCATGCCAGCCTGCCATCCAGAGAGCTGCCAGATCAAAACCCGTCCCCACACTTTTGATAGCACAGAGAAAGTTCTCCAGCTGAAGGAGAAAGAACTAGCCCTAGAGCAACGGGCTTCTACACTCACCATACACAAACACCACAATTACCATGACAGCGAGTGCCACTCGCTTTCCTGTGCTGTACTGTTGATTAGCATTGAGAATGCTATGCTGGATTTAAAAAGGAGAGCGCTAGTCTGACAAAGTTTGTGAATTCTTTGTGTGTGCCATTTAGTACCATAAGAATAACGTGTACAGTTATGTATCGTAACAGTATTATATTTAGCGGCACAAAAATACAGCATTTCATTTGGTATAATAATACAGTGTCCCGTAGGAATACTATGTACGATTATGCATTATAATGATAGGTCATTTAGTACCATAATAATACTATTATTTAGTACCATAATAATACTGTGTCACTTAGTACCATAATAATACTCTGTCATTTAGTACCACAAGAATAACGGGTTCTATTTCATACCATAAGAATACTATGTACCATTATCCATCAAAACTATGTTACATTTAGTACCATAAGAATAGTGTAACATTAAGTACCATAAGAATACAGTATTACATTTAGTACCATAAGAATAGTGTAACATTTAGTACCATAAGAATACAGTATTACATTTAATACCATAACAATAGTGTTACATTAAATACCATAAGAATACAGTGTTACATTTAGTACCATAAGAATAGTGTAACATTTAGTACCATAAGAATAGTGTTACATTTAATACCATAAGAATAGTGTTACATGTAGTACCATAAGAATAATGTTACATTTAACGCCATACGAATAGTGTTACATTTAGTACCATACGAATAGTGTTACATGTAGTACCATAACAATAGTGTTACATTAAATACCATAAGAATACAGTGTTACATTTAGTACCATAAGAATAGTGTAACATT